>VNJV01008402.1:0-27173 GCA_008042635.1 Drosophila nikananu
GGAACTCTAGCCGTAATTCAATGTACCATTAGATGTAAAGGACCAAACGTTTGTTAAATAAACAACTTGATGAAGAATTATAAACAAGGATTATTTTTAATATTCACAAGGAGATAGATTTTACTTGGAAAATCAGGAGAAAGGTAATATAGTTTACTTTTATTTTATAGATTTGTAAATGATATTTAATTATATAACTTTAATATATAGCAACTTAATATTAAGAAAACAGATGTAAGCACAGTTCATTTCATATTTTATTGTTTTCCGTGCAATGGCCATCAGTTCTGGGCCATCGGTTCCCTTCACATCCGCGACACAAGCCAAGTCCGAGGCATTCGCAAAATTCTTCAGCTCGGCTAATTGGCCAAGAAGAAGACAAGTGAAGACGAGCTGCTGCTCCGACCCAGTGACAGTTGAAGGTTCAAATCGGCAAACAATGCAAATTTTCGCCGGAATACCGGATGCAATGGCCATAGACACAGAGCCACTGACATGGCAGCAACATTAGCCACAGAGGCTGACACGACACCGACCACAATTAGGGGCAATTCTCGAGCGACACAAGTTATGGTCTTATGACGGAGGGCGGCGCTGTTCTACCATTCATCATTATCTGGCGATTCCGATCTAATTGGGATTACAACTTAATTGCGGCGGCAATAGCATCATTAGCAGGCTAATTGCATCCAGTTGAGATGCGACTTTGGCAACTTAGCGGGCTGACTTTCGGCTAAGTAATATAAGTAACTGTCGCATAGTTGCCACACATGTGAAGGGGAACCCCCCGAAGTGGCATTGTTTTTTCGGAACCGATGAGATGCCACACCGACAAGAGCTCTTTGCTTTTTAACTTGGCCTGAGAAATTTCCACCTGCGATAATACCAGCCCATTGTCCGGGGATTGTCACTCGACGACGGCGGCTTTTGTTGCTCGGTAATGTTTGTATTTATTTCACAAGCTAGTCAGTCACTCAGACTACCATATAAGTCAGTCGGTTAGTTAGGTACTTGGTTAGTCAACTAAGCTTTGAGAAATAGAATAAATAAACAGGCAGAGACTGGGGAGAAACCATTTTCATATATTTATATACCTTTTATTTATTAAATACTTGTTTTCGTTTCCCAATTGCTAGGCTTAGAACATTGATATGTATTCGGTTTGGTTTAATCTGATCATAATACATCGTGTATATCGTAACCGTTTTTCCTATTCACGTTTATTCTTTGTTTGGTTAACATAATTCCACTAAAAGTACTTGGAATGGATAGACCAAGTTTAGTTAACAATAACATAGGTACGTACTCTTTTAACTAATTGCAAAACAGAATCATTTCGTTTTGAATGCATAAATTATTTGGTGGTTTTGGTTGATAGTTGATAGTTGATAGTAACATTACAAACGAGTAATTTTTGCTTATTTACAAACCTGGTTAACATCTGCACAAAGAAACGCACTTAATTAAGTTACGTGAGTTATCTGGAAATTCAGTTAAATTTGAACTCTATCGAAATGTACACACTCAGATCTGATGCAAGAGATAATAACAATAACAACGAACAGATACACGGATATATGCGTAGATGGATATCCTAGATGGACTCAAAACACTTCAGTAATATAGTAAGAAGTCTCGCTTATGTAAAGGTTAAAAAACTTTACCCCAAATACAACAAACAGACGAGGCTCAATCAAAAAGCAGTCAACATTTATTACAATTAAGTGAGTTTGTTGTAGTTTTTAGGTCTTAACATCCAGCTTGTTACGCATATTAGTTACTTGAGTTGCCTTTAGATAGATTTTTCTTTAGATTTCCCTCCAACGTGACGAAACTTTAACAAACGAGCCGAGTGAACATTACAAAAAAGAGGAACCAACACACGTCTCACCATCGAATATTTCAATTAATTTCAATTTAGTTATTAGTTATAATTCTTCCGAATCTCTTCAGCTTCCAGTTGAGGTTTGGGGTTCAGGCAGCGTGTGTGTATATAGAATAGATATTCTCCTAGCCAATATGCAGGATGTTTGGATCAATGGGGGGTGTTTGTCCTGGGTATAACTCTCTAAATTCTGTGGCTGGTTCTAGATACATGTATATATATATGCGGGTGTATATGATTTTGTATAGGTAAATATAATATATATATATAGTTTTTAGGTACTACGACGCAACATGTTACATATATAATTTCCATTCCTTCCCTTTATATTCCGTGTGACTTTGCTCTTTGAGAGCAGCTAAAATTCATTCCTATATAACTTGATATGCCTCGATTTCTTCGCTTACACAACTATGTTCTTTCATATACATGCTGCTCGTTTATTGGGTTTATATAGTGGATGCAGGTGTATATATCTCGATTCTCCTATATAGCTTACACGACTGATATGTATCTCGTTTTGATAGGTTTCGTTTGCTTTAGTTTTGCGTTTAGTTTTACCTTTATTTCCCCTTGTTTCACTTGTGTTTCTTGCTTAGCTTTGTTCGTTCTGGAAGGACACATGATTCACATTATATGCATCTATATAGTGTATAACCGATACCGATATGCTAATGCCAGGAATGCCTAAATGGGGCTGCCTCATCTGTGGCACACAAATGCTCTCGTTTAACACATTTATATGTAGCGGGGGTGCGTGTCATAACGCCTGGTCTATACTTAAAGAACAAAGGACTTCGTCTGAAGAATTACTCAAGATATTCCACCTCCCTAGGCATTATGACACTTTACCCTTATTTTCTAGCCTCTTCTGTGGCTTATGAACTCCCTCTCCAGATTAAAACGTATTTTAATGCAATTTTCGGGCGGAGGAAAATGCATTCGATATGTATTCCGATACCTTTTGAACATTTATACAAAAGGACACGTTTCTAACTGCAAAATCAATAACGATGGAACGCTTTAAGCTTCTGTGGAAACTATACACTGTAAAAGTTAGCTAAATGATAATGTAAACCTTACGATCAGCTTTCTGCACTTTATACCTGAGCACTTGTGTGTTAAACGTACGTGTCCTAATACTTTCTGTACTCCATCCTGATCTTTCTGATCCTCCTGATCATCACGATCCTCCTCTTTCTTCTGACCATCCTGATCCTAATGACCCAGCTCCCTTCGTCTCAAATCCCCCGTAACAAGCGCAACTTAAAATCGTATAATTCTGTGGATCGACTGCAGCCTACTTTCGGGCTCGGCGGCTTGCGAGACCCTCCGGGATTTTCGCACCGCCGGGCGCCTACTCTACTCAGAAGGCCGTGTTGTCCTGCTCCGGCGTGGGCATGGCCATGCCAGACTGGCCACCACCACCGCCGGCTGGCTTCACACCGGTGGCCGTGTCCAGCATCTTCTTTACCTGCGCCTGCGCCGTCTGCTGGTTCAAGCGACGTGCCTCCGCTACGGGCAGATCGTCGTCGGATTCCAGGGCGGGATTAATGCGACCGTTGCGCTCATCCTTTCCGGCCATGGTAGCAGCGCCATAAGATCTGGCCAGGGGTCCTGCCATCACCGACAGCTGCTCGCCAGACTCCGAGGGATCGCCCACGCGCTGGATGTCCTCCGGAATGTTGACCACGCAGCGGAAGTAATCATAGCTGGGCGGAAGCTTGCCGGACTCGAACATCATTCTGAAATTTATGTGTTATACTTATTGCGCTTTATAATTGGGTTATGTGTATTGACTTACTTGGTCCACCAGGACACAGAGATCAGGGTGATTAGGCTAAGCAACATGGCCATGGTGCGGAAGGGGAACATCTGCTCCTGCGTATCCTCGTCGTAGCCGGGATACTTGATGAGGGGCGCCAGGCCCAGGATTGCCTCCCCACCCGACAGTCGGATGGCCAAGGCCACGATATACGCCGCCAGGCTGCCATACGTGTTGCAGTGCTTCTTGAAATGGACCACCATCAGCAGCTGTGGGAACAGGATGACATACACCAGGTCGGAGCACATGGACCTGAAGAGAGAGGATAAACACTCAAGGTAATGAGCTGCCAGTCAGGCTAAATAATGCATCACTGCATCACGTACCACAAGCCGTAAATGGAGGGAATGGTGAGGGCCATGATGGTGGCCAGGATGCCCACCACAACGATGGCTACGCGCATCACCCAAATGATTTCCATCTCGGAAGCCTTCTGACGGAAAATCAATTTGTACACGTTCCTGGCAAACATGGAGGCTGCGGAGAGCACCGAGGAGTCGGCGGAGGACATCACGGCAGCGGAAACGGCGCCCAAGCCAAAGAAGGACACAAAGTCGGGCGTCAGGTACTGCAGGACCATGGGCAGAATCATGCTCGTCTGGTCCACGGTCAGGGGATAGGGTCCCTTGTAGTCAGTTTCGTTCCAAGCTGTCAAGAGAAGAGGGAAATTAGTCTTAGACTATAATTAATCGTAATATTATATTAAATATTGTATATTCATTTTAAATCATATCTCAAGACAATTTAGAATCCCACTTACGTGTGGCCTTGGCAATGGCTCCGATGAGCACCGGTGGAATGGCCATCAGGATGCATCCGGCAGCGGCCACGTAGGACAACAGCTGTGCCCGTCCAGCTGTCTTGCTCGAGAGCACTCGCTGGAAGTAGACCTGCCAGGGAATACCTCCAAAGACCAGCAGCAGCCCATAGTCTATATAAAGCCAGTGCTTCTTCGGCTCCACGTGTCCTATCCAGTCCACCTGCAGGTCACTCAGACTGCCCACATGCTCGTTGCTCCAGGCAAAGGGTATGCACATCCACAGGCCAATGAAGATGCAGAAAAGCTGGATCACGTCCGTATACGCCACGGAGTACAGTCCGCCGAAGAGCGTGTAGAAGATGGCAATGCACGAGGAGAGAATAACAGAGGTTCGGTGGTCCATGTCGATGATTACGGATAAGGTGGCTCCCAAGGCGGCCAGGATGCCGGCGGCCCAGAAGACCTCGCCGCAGAGAGCCGGCAGAAACAAAAGGCCACCCATGCGCTCACCAAACGAATCCTGCAGAGGATCCAGCATGGTAATGTAGCCCTGCTTGCGCATGGGATTGGCAAAGAAGATGCCACCTGAGGAGAGAGAATAAAGAGAATATAAAGATACCTCTTCCATAGAAAGATATATCCCTGAACTCCACTTACCAAACACCAAACTCAGGGCATAACCAAAGGGAGCCTGACACCACACCAGGCCCGACGTGTAGATGGCCTCCGCCGTGCCGTTAATGTAGCCACCACCCACCCATGTGGCTGTCATGGTAAAGATGCCCACGAAGAGACCTATGGAGCGGCCGGCCAGCATCACCTCCTCCTCAGAGTCATTGCCGGACTGCTTCTTGCGACCGGCCCAAATGCCCACCACCAGGATGAGCAGATAGAAGAGCACGATGCTCACCACGCCGGCTATATTGATCATGGCTGCGCTTCAGAAAAGTCCTTGGCTCCTGGGATATACTTTCAGCAACCTCGACACTCAACACGCGCTTGGCTGTGTAAATTAATACTCTTTGGGAACGGGTTTGACCTTTAGCTGTAATGGAACGGCAGAGGGGAAGGTGGTGAGTGATGGGTCTGTTAGGTATGGAGTTACAACCTTGAGCATAATTGCTGCAAGCGCTCATTTTTCAATTAACTGGCCCCCAGCACGCAGCATTAAATATTAAGCCAATGCACTGGCCCTGGCTATCGGTGCGCCTGACCTTTGCCAGCTAGGATATAAAAGGAGTGGGTGCCAGGGCATGGAGCACTTTTTCCCTACCAGGCAAATGCGTCCTTGCTAATAGCGCGCAATTAACTGACAGTTGCAGCTACCATGTCCTTAACAGCGGTTTTATTTATAGATGCATATAGTTCAAATAATGACCTATTAAGGATAAAATGAAGGGACAATTGACCTTTAAATATATAGCCATGAGCTGAATTCACAATAGAGCATAAAAACATAACCATTTGATAATAAAACTTAATTCATTATTCGCTTTTATAAATACATTTCCTTCTAAATATATACTCATTAAATACCCCATTAACCCTTTCCAAATCATAGTCTCTAGCTTGTATTGAGCTGAAATACAGTGTGGTCTAGCCTTCAGCGCTAATTTCCTGAAAATTAGTTTACGATTTCTGAAGCACGCACAATATTTGCTTATATAACGGGCAGAAGAGTGTGTGGAGCCCAAAGCCCCTGACTGGAGCTTATGTAAAATACATAAACAATTCAGACATGGGCTCCCCCCAAAGCGCTACGTCATAGTCACGACAAACAAAACCCCAACACCTGGCACCCTCCACACCATCGGCAAGGTGGGTTTCCTTCATTCACAAAAAATTAAGCAAAGCACAGAGCGCACCGGAGCTGGGGCTATTGTAATCCCCATGTGGATACTGCGCATGTCCCAGCGCATTTGCGGGCAATCGAACGGAAAGAGACTCACCTCGGCTCTTGGGAATAATGTGCGCCAAGTTCAAGCGAACGCGTTGCGACGGCAATCGAAGAAGCGCGCCAATCAAATGCGCCTCGGCTTATGCAACATTTCGAGCTCGAACGGATGAAGTTATGGCTATTGCTGCGGAATCTTGGAGATCCTGGAGGAACACTTTCGATACCAGTTTAGGCCAGGCAGCAGTCGCCCCAGCGAAGGGACGTCTTCTGAGACGGACTGTTACGCGTCCTAAAGTGTAACCCGCACATGTGCCCCGACTGTTGGGAGAACGTGAGAGGCCCGCATTAAACCAGTGCCACCTGGCTCCACCACACACCAGAGAAGTTGGTCGACTTATATAAATAATCGAAATTCAGACACACTGTCAGGTTGGATTGGATTAATTTCTTCGATTCAAGGTGCGCCACGCGTATCGATTCAATTGGTAACTAAGTTTTGCGATTAAACTAAAGCCATTCGAATTCCATAAACAAACAGAGGCAGTCTCGGGCTAGGGGCTAATGGTTAACTAAAGCACGTCAGCCGTCGGACCGTGCTGGCGGTTAGAGCGACAAAATTATAACTGAATTGGAAGTTCAAGTACTGGAGTCCCATCGGCAAACCGATGCCGTCGTCTTCGTCGGGAATCGCTTGGAGCCGAGTGGGCGTTCATTTTGTGTATGTGCGCAGGAATTTTGGCCGAATCAGCGGATGAATTGTTGCCTGGAAGCGCCGCCACCACTCGACTTAACTTGGGGGTGGTTGTCAGCGCAGGGGAAGTTGCCATCACTGGTGGTGAAAAGCTCATCCCGTTCGGAGAAGTCGAGTCGAGTTGCCCCCCGGGCGGAAGGAAACACCATGGTTAAACATTTACAAAGTCACATTGAGAGGGTCTTAGAGAGTACATCAATTATGGATCTAGACTAGTTAAAAGAAAATCTTTAAAACGGGTTTCGCAGTTAGTACCCGAACTTCTCGTTCAAGTGGGTTATGCCATCGCCACTCTGATTTGTGGGCGGCACCCACTTGGCGTACTTCTCGCTGTCCTCGTGCTCGGCCAGCTCGTCCAGGTCCATGTCCACGTCCTGGCGCTGTTTGTTGCGTTGTCGTTGGCGCTGACGTCGCTTCTTCTGCAAGAGATCCTCGGCTTCCGGTTCCGGAGTGACGTCTGCGGGGCGGCTTGTCTTTTCCACCGGCTCGGCTGCGGAAGCAACAGTGTCGGTGTCGCTGTCGCTGCGAGCTGTTGAAATTTCCGCTGAAACTTTTGTTGTTGACATCACGTCGACTGGTTTTAGGACTTCCGGTTCAGCGTTTGCTGGTTTGCTCGCTTCCGCTTCGGCAGGGGGTTCGCTTTCCGACAAGTGCTCCAAAGTACATGGTTTGGCCACAGCTTCCGTTGCCGTCGCTTTCACCTCTTCTGTATATACTCCAACTTGGTCCTTTTCTGGTGCCTTTGCCTCATCCTCTTCGTCTTCCTCTTCATCCGAGGCAAATGCTTTGGATTGGGGCTTAGTATGTGTACTGGTCGGCGCCTTGACCACCTTAAATTTGCTAAACTGATTCCGCTTGCCAATTATGGGCAGCTGCCGTTTGATGACTGCAATGCCTTCCTGGCCTGGAGATTCATCCTTGGCTGACGCTTTGCCAGAGGCGAAAGGTAGGGCTGTGGGCTTGGCTATCTTCAACAAGCGCTGCACCTTCTGCTGCTCGCCCCTGAGACGCTGTTGCTCTAGCTACAAATATAAAGAAGTTAATCTTTATCTTTATTTAATATTCTATCCATGCTACTCACTCTCAGCTTTTTGATCTCGGTCTTGTCTAGTTGCTCGACATCCTCGTTGAGCATGTCCATAAAGTTATCCAGATCGTCGCCAACAGTCTGCTGCTTTTCTGCCATTTCCTTCAGCTTTTTCTCCTTATGCTGGTAGGAGCCTATTTCGAGCTCCACCTTGTCCATGAGAGAATTAAGTTCGCACTCCTGCTTAAGCTGTTGAACACTTAAGTTAGATATTATTTCAGGAATTGATGGCCAAAACCTACCAGATCCTCATAGGTCAAGGTGACACTGGCGCCGGTATTTGCCAGGCGCTGCTTCTTGCGCTCTACGTCTCCAGTGCGGTCCCAGAAGTCATCTTCGTCATCTGAGTCCCCTGCCTTGACAATTTTCCGTTTTTGCGCCTCCTGGTTAGCCTGACGCAGTACACCGTGCCTATCCAGCGTGCGGCAAGCCTCCAGGGCACACTGCACCACGCAGTCCTTCTTGCGACCCTTGTGATTCACCTCGACGACAATTGGTCGGCCATTCGAGTCGTCCAGCGGCAGCTCTACGCGGCAGACGAAGGAGCCGGAGGACAGCTCATCGCATTTGTACTCCAAACTAAGGCCCTCGCGCTCGAAAAAGCCTCTGAGGGTTTTCTTTGGGTCGTCGAAGAAGGTATCCTCGTTGTTGGTGCTGGCGTAGGGATTGTGGGTCAGATCCGTCTCCTCGTCGGCGTCGTCGCCCATTCCCCAGCTGACGCCCTCGTTGCGCTCACGCTCCTCGGCCGCCAGAATTTGCAGCTCCCGCTCCAGCACGGCATCGGCGAGCTCCTTGTCCCGTTTTTGGCGCAGCTCCGTCACCGAGAGCTCCGACTCGGGCTCCTCGTCCTCGCCAGGACCCTGCAGGATGTACACGCGAGTGCTGCCACCCAGCTTGAGCATGTGGCCAACCCGCATGCGGATGAAGACCTTCGGGGGCAGACGCTGCTTGTTTAAGAAAGTTCCGTGGGTGCTGCCCAAATCGTAGACGTACCAGCCCTCCGGCTGTTCGTTCTTAGGAGTTTCCTCCTGGTCCCCGTCCTCCTCCCTCTCCTGATCCTCAAGCTTGGGGGGTGCCTTGGGCTTGTACTGTAGCACGGCGTGGAAGCGTGAGATCGTGGGATGGGCGGCAGCCACATCGTTTTCGGGCAGACGGCCGAAGGTCCAGACCGCCTGTTGCTGCAGCTGGCGCACCTGATCGATGATTTGGCCGGACTTGAGCACCTCGAAGCTGTAGATCCGGTCGGCGGCTGGGGGAGCAGACCAGCGGGGAACCTTGTAGGGACAGGCGGCCGCTGGCGAGGATTTCGGAACTTTGGGCGGCGGGGGTGGCGGTTCAGCGGGCGCCTCGGGGCGTGGCTTCTCTGTGACGATCAGTTTGGGCTTGGGCAGCGGAGCGGGTACCTTGAACTCGTTCATGCTACCACTGATGCGAAAAAAGTTTATTTTCCGCGGAGTAAACAAAATATCAGGAATTCCGCAGCTGACCTGGGACACAGTGTGACCAAGTGGTGAGCGCCTAAAGAATGCCAAGCCATTCCAACAGTTGTCCCAAAACTTCTGAATTTATTTTGAAAAAGTGACGACTGCAGCTACAGCATTTTGTATAAATTTATTTAATTTTATTTCTTCCCATTCTTCGCTTTAAACTAATTATATAAACTAGATTTTAGTTTATTTTGGAACGTGAACTGTTGCAAATTTGTCCCAAGAGTGGACAGCACAGTTAAAAAAATAAGTTGGCAGGGCTTCTTTGAAGACCCCGCCAGTTTTTGTTTTGTTTTTATTTTATTTTTTTAATGTTTTTTATTAATTTATACGTATTTATTTAAAATTTTAATACTCCGGTACCATGGCGTTTTCGCAGTCGTTCGATTTTGGCGACAGCACGTTCATGGAGCTGGAGAAGGGCATGCAGGCGGCAGCCGGTAAGGAGAATTTTCACCCACAAAATTCCAACACTAGGCTGAGCGCAGCCAAGAAATCCAAGGTTTCCTCCATCCTGGAGAGTGAAAACATCTCGGACTTTTTCCGGGTCGAGTTCTCCTACGAGGTGGAGCAGGCTAAAAAGGTGTCGGAGCATTCGGTGATCAATGTGTCCCAGATCGAGGCCGCTCTTCTGCAAGGAGCTTCCCATCGCGACTCTGGTGACCTGGACAGGCAAGTCTGCTCTGAGGATGTATTCGAGGCGGAGGAGAAGATCAAGGAAGATGACAGGGAGCTAGCCAATCTGGACGAGAGCAGCTTCCTGTGTCCAGCGCGGGACGAACGGGCTTCCCAGCAGCTGAAGGAGGATCTGTTGCGCAGTCGATGCATTCTGGCCAACCGAGGCGACCACCACGAGATCTCGCGCATCACCCAGAATCTGAGCAGCATGTCGCCAAACCAGCTGCGAGTGTCGCCCAATTCCTCCAGTATCCGCGAAGCTCAGCCAAACACCTCCAGCATCCACAAAGTTTCCCCCGAAAGAAGAAAACCACCCGCAAATCTGGAGTCCCTAAAATCCATCTCGTCATGGAACCTGCCGCACAGCATTCAGAACGAATACAAAAAGAAGGGCGTCCTGCGTATGTTCGACTGGCAGGTGGAGTGCCTCAGCAAACCCCGCGTGCTCTTTGAGCACTGCAATCTGGTATACTCCGCACCCACGTCGGCGGGCAAGACGCTCGTAAGCGAGATCCTCCTCCTGAAGACCGTTCTAGAGCGCGGCAAAAAGGTGCTGCTCATCCTGCCATTTATATCTGTGGTACGCGAGAAGATGTTCTACCTGCAGGACTTGCTCACGACGGCTGGCTATCGAGTGGAGGGCTTCTTCGGTGGCTACACTCCGCCCGGCGGCTTTGAGAGCATAAACGTGGCTATTTGCACCATCGAAAAGGCCAACTCGATCATCAATAAACTTCTGGAACAGGGCAAACTAGACACCATTGGCATGGTGGTAGTGGACGAAGTGCATCTCATCTCGGACAAGGGACGCGGCTATATACTGGAGCTCCTGCTGGCCAAGATCCTTTACATGTCGCGCCGCAATGCTCTGCAGATTCAAGTTATCACCATGTCTGCCACTCTGGCCAATGTGGAGCTGCTTCAGCGTTGGCTGGACGCCGAACTTTACATTACGGACTATCGTCCAGTGGCCCTGCAGGAGATGATCAAGGTGGGCACCAAGATCTTCGACCAGCAGCTCAAGTTCCTGCGCGACGTCACGCAGCAGGCGGAGCTGCAAAAGGCCCTGGGAAACGACTCTGACCATGTGGCCCAGCTGTGCATCGAGACGCTGCTGGAAGGCTGTTCCGTCATCGTCTTCTGTCCCTCGAAAGATTGGTGCGAGAACCTGGCCGTACAACTGGCCACTGCCATGCACGGGCTCATCAAGTCCGGCTCGGATCTTGGCCAGCGTCTGCGGGCTAATTTAAATACAGAGGCTATCGAGGAGGTTAAGAAACAGCTTAGAGATATTCCAACAGGTAGGTAACAGGAGCTAAGAAAGAAGACAGTAAATTAGATATTTTCTTCTCAGGAATCGACGCGGTCATGTCCAAGGCTGTCACCTATGCCTGCGCCTTCCACCACGCTGGCTTGACCACCGAAGAGCGAGACATTGTGGAGGCCTCCTTTAAGGCGGGAGCACTGAAAGTACTGGTAGCCACCAGTACCCTAAGCTCGGGCGTGAATCTGCCCGCTCGACGGGTGCTGATCCGCTCACCCTTGTTCGGTGGCAAGCAGATGAGCTCCCTCACCTACCGCCAGATGATCGGACGAGCGGGTCGAACTGGCAAGGACACGCTAGGGGAGTCCATCCTGATCTGCACGGAGAGCAATGCCCGCGTAGGCCGTGAGCTCGTGACGTCTCAACTGCAGCCCATAACATCCTGCCTGGAAATGGACGGGAGTGTAGGTTTGGTAACCTTTATCCTGGCAAACTCTTAAATAACTTGCCTTTACAGACTCATTTAAAACGCGCTCTTCTGGAGGTCATATCCTCTGGCGTGGCCAGCACCAGGCAGGACATTGATTCGTTTGTTAGTTGTACTTTGCTGAGTGCCCAGAAGGCCTTGGGAGCTCAGTCCCCCAATGAAGAGGCACCACGGGAAGAAGATTCAGATGGCAACTACATTAGTGATGCCCTGGATTTCCTAGTCGAGTACGAGTTCATCCGCCTCCAAACAGATGAGGAGGCGGATACCTCCACCTATGTGGCCACTCGTCTGGGAGCCGCTTGTCTGGCCTCCTCCATGCCGCCCACCGACGGCCTCATCCTCTTCGCTGAGTTGCAGAAATCCCGACGCTGCTTCGTCCTAGAGTCCGAACTCCATGCTGTCTACCTGGTGACGCCCTACTCCGTGTGCTATCAGCTGCAGGATCTTGACTGGCTGCTCTACCTTGACATGTGGGAGAAGCTGAATCCGGCCATGAAAAAGGTGGGAGAACTAGTCGGGGTCAAGGAGGCCTTTCTTGTCAAGGCGATGCGTGGGCAGTCGCAGCTGGACTACAAACAGATGCAGGTGCACAAACGGTAAGTGGCTTTGGATGGGTTTCATCTGGGTTGGAAAATTAGAACGTTCTCTCTTTTTTCCAGTTTTTACACAGCTCTGGCGCTGCAGGAGCTGGTCAACGAAACGCCCATCAATGTGGTGGTGCACAAGTTCAAGTGCCACCGCGGTATGCTGCAGAGTCTCCAACAAATGTCCTCCACGTTTGCGGGCATTGTGACCGCCTTCTGCAACTCCCTGCAGTGGTCTACCCTTGCACTGATAGTCTCCCAGTTCAAGGACCGCCTATTCTTCGGCATTCACCGGGATCTTATCGAACTGATGCGGCTGCCCGATTTGACACAGAAGCGAGCACGGGCTCTCTTCGATGCGGGCTTCACCAGCTTGGTAGAGGTGGCAGGAGCCGATGCTTTGGAGCTGGAGAAAGTGCTATTTAACTCACTCAGCTTCGATTCCGCAAAGCAGCACGACCACGAGAACGCCGAGGAGGCAGCCCTTCGCAACAAGGTACGCAACTTTTTCATCACCGGCAAGGCAGGCATGACTGTGGCGGAAGCTGCCAAGCTGCTGATCAACGAAGCTCGCCAGTTTGTTCAGTACGAGATTGGGGTAGGCAGCATAAAGTGGACGCAGGAACATCCAAAGGCCGGGGAGACTTCAAAGTCCGTGGACAGCGGGATGGAGGTGGAACTGCACATGTCTTTAGAGGAGCAGCATGTTAATGCGCTGGTTCCGTCGTCAAAGCGAAGGCTGGCAAGCCAAGAAAGAAATAATAATGCTGAAGACGGCTCGCAACCCAAAATAGCCAAACTGGATCCACGAATGGAAAGTAAAAAAAGGAGCAGTGAAAGGATACAGCGCCGTTCTCAAGGCTTGAACCAAAGTCTCAACAAAGACAACCATCAAAAGTCACTCGAGATAGTTCAGAAAGCATCGCCCTCCAATGTGAATATTTTGGAACCTAAAAAGCCTCCGAAGACGCCCTTAAAAAATGATAATCGGGATTTAATAAAGAAAGATTCCCACTCAGAAAAGGCGGCCCCTCAGACCCCAATTGTAAAAACCAAAGAAAATGTGCAAATTCCCGCAGTTCCCTCCCAAAAGCACACGCCAAAAAAAACCCAATCATCTAAGTTCCCCACAGAAAACCTTTTAACCTCAGTTCAAAAACAAAGTTCAGAGATTAATAGAGAAACCAACCCCGTAACAAAACCCGTGGCTAGCAATGCACCCACAGCTCGTGAGGAAGAGCCCAGCACCAGTGCAAATGCCCGCAAGGAGCTTCTAAGAAAGGAGATTGCCGAACGTCGACGGATTGCCCTAATGAAAATTAACCAGAAACGCGCCGATCGGGCTGCCACACCCCCCATCGAGCGGTCTCCAAGCACAACTGCAAAACCAATCCAAGTTCAGATAGAAAAGGAAGTATATAATAGCAAAAAGGAAAATATAGCAGTCAAGGAGATCTTGGTTTCCAAAGCGAACTCAGGTGCCAAGCCTTTTAAGGAGCCCTTCAGCAAGGAGTCCCCAGTGACCCCTACACCCAGACAGAGTGGGAGTACAGCTACTACCCTGCCGCGCAGGAGTCCGCGCAATCATACGCCCACCCAGACTCAGACCAATACCCAGAGTCGCACTGCCTCAAGGAAGCCTTCCGCGGCGGAAGAGGATCTGTTTATGGCAGACGATTCCTTTATGCTGAGCTCGGGAGTGACGGCTGCACTTACGACCGTCGATAGTAAGATGCCAGCGCCCTCGGAGGCGGATGAGATACCCAGCTCTCAGCCCAAAGAGCCGGACGTGGTGACCACTGCCTTGACGCCGCATGCCTCCAGGCTGATGCGGTCATTTCAGCTTCGTTCGCAGCGAATGCAGAGTCCCAGGGCGCAAACCAAGGAACCGGAGACTGTGCCCGCAGAAGCCACTAATTCCTTCAATGCAGCCTCCTCCATAGAGCTCTCAGACATGTCGCTGCAGAACTCTTTGATAAAGAATCCACTGCAGCTGAATGCCTCGCACATTCTCAGCTGTTCCAAGGCGGACGACAATGCCTCCAGTTTCAGCAGCATCGACATTATCGACATCTGTGGCAACCGACAACTGTTCCAAATGGCCCTCATGGAGCTCTTAGAGGCCTCGCGGTGCGGCTTCAGCGTGGCCCTGCAGGCACAGGCTGGCAGGCAGAAACCCCTAATCGGAGCCAACCTGTTGATCAACCAGGTGGCGGCGGCCGAGCAGCGAGAGGCTGCTGCCGGGCAGCAGGTTCTGTTCCAGGTGGACGACAGCTGCTTTATTGCCGGTTTGTCCTTCTGTCTGGCAGACAATGTGGTTTACTATTTAAATATGCAGGAGGAAAAGCAGGAGCAGGGGCAGGGAGTGGTTCCCACAAGTCTGAAGGAGCAGGAGGTGTGCAAGCTGTTGGCACGCCCGGAGCTAACGCTTATCATGCACGATGGCAAGGAGCAGCTGAAAAAACTCTTGAGGGCCATGCCAAAGCTTGGCAAGATCGCTGTGAAGCTGGAGGATCCCAAGGTGGGCAACTGGCTATTGCAGCCGGACAAGACGCTCAGCTTTCAGAATATGGTAACTTTTAAGGCTTAATCCTCCATGGATGTATTATTATATTTATTCATCCTCCAGTGCCAGCAATTCGCTCCGGAGTGCACAGCTCTGGCCGATCTCTGTGGCAGCGGTCGTGGATACACCAGCTATGGTCTCGACAGCTCCAGTGCCATTTTGCCCAAGATTAGGGCCTCCATCGAGGCCTGCGTTACGGTGCACATACTCAAAGGACAGTTGGAGAATCTGGAGAGGATCGGCAATGGCCAGTTGCTTAAGTTTTTCAGGGGTAAGTTTAATATTATAAACATTGCGATTTCAGAGATATATCGATTTGTTTTTAGACATAGAAATGCCTATTCAGTTGTCTCTCTGCCACATGGAGGCCGTGGGCTTTCCGGCCAAGGAGCAGCGACTTCAGCGTCTCTTCCAGCACATGGTGGCCGTGATGAAGAAACTGGAGTGTAAGATATACGAGCAGCATGGGTCGCGCTTTAACCTCGGCTCTACGCAGGCGGTGGCCAAAGTGCTGGGCCTCCACCGCAAGCCATCGGGACGTGTGAGTACCTCCAAGCAAGTGCTGGAGAAGATAGACTCACCCATTTCCCTGCTGATACTGGCCCACCGGAAATTGAGCACACTTCTGGCGAAAAGCATGCAGCCGTTGCTAAAGTGCTGCGAGTCCAACCGCATCCATGGTCAAAGCATCACATATACGGCCACGGGTCGCATTTCCATGACGGAGCCAAATCTGCAGAATGTGGCCAAGGACTTCGTGATAAAGCTGGGATCGGACGGGATAAACATATCCTGCCGCTCGCCCTTCGCTCCCATGGATGAGAAGCTGTGCCTGCTCTCAGCGGACTTCTGTCAGCTGGAGATGCGCATCCTGGCCCACTTGTCGCAAGACAAGGCTCTAGTAGAAGTGATGAACTCGCCGCAGGATCTGTTCACAGCCATTGCGGCCCACTGGAATCACATAGACGAAGCCGAGGTATCGGAGCACATGCGCAATGGCACCAAGCAGATCTGCTATGGCATTGTCTACGGCATGGGCATGCGCAGCCTAGCCGAGTCTCTGAAGTGCACAGAGCAGGAAGCGCAGATGGTGTCGGAGCAATTCCATCAGGCCTATCCGGGCATCCGAACCTACACCCAAAAGGTGGTAAAGTTCGCCCGTAACAATGGCTATGTGGAGACTATCACGGGGCGACGCCGCTACCTAGATCACATCAACAGTGGCGAGGCGCAGCTGAAGAGTAAATAGGGCTACAATTCTTTCTGTGATCATGTAACAATAATTTCTTTTTTCCGCAGATCAGGCAGAGCGCCAGGCCATAAACTCAACCATCCAGGGATCCGCCGCGGATATTGCCAAAAGCGCCATCATCAAAATGGAGAAAAACATCTCCCGCTATCGGGAAAAGCTGGGAGTAGCTGAAAATTCAGTCAATCTCGTTCTCCACCAGCACGATGAACTTATCTTTGAGGTGCCCGCCGACAAGGCGAAGAAGATAGCGAAAGTGCTCAGCCTAACCATGGAGAATTGCGTGAAGCTCAGTGTTCCGCTCAAGGTGAAGCTGAAAATGGGACCTAGTTGGGGGGAAATTCAGGAGATTAGGGTGTAGTTAGTTATAAAATATATTTATTTATTATTTAGGGTAATAAATTGTATAGGATCTTTTAAGGAATAATCATTAATTCCCAGCTTCCTTCGCCTCCCACTCCGTCCAGGAGCCGGCATAGGCCTTCGCGCTGCAAGTAATTTGTACAAAATCAATTTTACAAAAATAAAGCAATATTAAAATGTTAAACCGTACTTTGTGAATCCCAAGGTGCCAGCCAAATTAGCGGCTCTGGCGGCACGTCCTCCCGCCTTGCAGGAGAAGATCAGGACCGCATCAGTTGCAGGTTTCTCGCGTCCATAGGCCTGGGCGAATTCCTCATTCGGCAAGTTCAAGGCTTTCTCCAATTCGGGCACTGTAAACGAGGAGGGGGATGTGGCGCCCATTAAGCCGGCTAATCCCTGGACTTTGGAGCTAAACTCACATGGTATGTTTATGCTGGCGGGCAGGACGCCGGTTTCCTTCAGCTCTGATTCGTTACGGACGTCGAAAAGGTATGTTTCCGGATGGTTGGGCACATCCTTGACTTCTTCGTAGGTGGCCATAGTAGCGATTTTATGTTCCTATAGGATATATTTTAATCGACGCCAAATAAACCCGGTAAGCTTCCGTATCTCTAGTGTGACTGCGACGACACCCTTCCAATATACCAAGTTGGAAGCAGGCAGAGTGCTGCCAGATGGTTCAGTTATAACGATATATATTTTGAATAGTTGCAGTTGGAAATTTATTATGAAAATCGATCAAAACTGAGCCAAAAATGCACTAATTTCAATTCGGAAAGCTTTTCTGTGCTAGTTTTAATTAGGTTAACAAATCTGCATGTTTATAACAAAATTTAAAAAAAATAAATTTTTCTTAATTTTTTTACAGTTTTAACGATGTAACCCCTTACAAAAACTTTGAAAAAATTTTTAACTTTTTTTTTCATCCGAAAGTGGTTTAATAAATTCGGCTATTGATTCTGATCAAGAATATGTACGATTTATAGGGTCTGAAATGACTCCTTCACTGAATTGCAAGCTTCTGACTAAAAATATAATACCCTGCAAGGGTATAATAACAAAATCTTAATTCCCCAGATATTTTTCAATTATTCCTTCATGCTTACAAATATTTAAAAACCAACAAGAGACACATTTAAAATTGTTCATTTTATTGTTTATACAATTTATAAATCAGTTTCAATTTCACAATTAATAATATTCAAGAATTCACTAAATAATTACAAAATAGTCGAAGCACAGGCCAGTATTTGCACTAAAAAAATGTAAATTGCACAACGTTTTCATAATTTTCTTCTTAGGGTCTTGGTGGTCTGTGGGCATATCTCGAACAATTAAATAGGATTGCAAAATAAATACAGGAAACACATGCTTTCGACCGCCCACGCTCTACAGTTTGTAAACTTTAGTATTCCTTATATACTACAGCGTATCAAAAGTGGTTCTTTTGCAAATTAGTGACCCTTCTCGATGTGCAGCATCGACATTTAACCTAGATATTGTATACAGTTTAACTTCATGCTTTTTCATTGGCATTGAACAATTATTTCATTACACATTCCTTAAGTCAACAACGACACACAGACACTGATCTTGTCTTAGGGTGGTTCCACTTTACACTACTCCCTCCGCTCTACTCGCTTCACAATCGATTATCCAAAAATATACTATGCTTTTTGTAAATTCTACGAATTTATGATTGATATCTCATGCGTTTCAATGCGTGTTTTTTTTAATACCCAGCTTAGCGCGTTCATAACGAGTATAGTACATAAAAATGGCAGTAGCCTGCACTGTGATTGAATATAAAACAAATCGAAACAAAGTGCATCCTCGGTCTCTATGTGATTTTTTTTTTGTGTACGTGTGGCTGTGGATCGGGTGTATATATATTACAGGGCACTATTCGTAGCGCTTAGACGGTGGCACCAGGTGCTCCGGCAGCACGGTGGGCAGCTCGCAGCCTTCCAGCTTGACGTTGATTAAGTGCAAGGCCAACGCGAACTCATCAGAGTCCAGGAAGCCATCGCCGTCGACATCGGACAGTTTCCAGATCTTGCTGAGCACCGAGTTGGGCAGTTTCGATTTGATGAGCTCCTGCTTGGCAGCTGTAAGTGGATTTATTGATTAGCTGCCTAAATATAGGAGATATTATGCAGAAGAAGATACTTACTTGCACCGGATATCTTGCCATCAACGGGTCCCAGCCCATTGAAGATGCCGTCTGTGCGTGGTTTGTCCTTATTGCAGATCCAGTCGTGCTCACCATAGCCGGCATCGATGCCCTCACCCTTCATGTAGCCGAAGGGCGAGACGTGGTCGTCGATGACTCCCTCGAAGGCACCACCTGAGGCAGAATAACAAATGAGAATGTATCAGTTTGGAACTAAAACCCCAATAAATAGGCTGGAAATATTGATAGAAATTTAAAGCGAAAGTCGATTCATAAAAGGATTCCCTAAGGATGCAATATTTAGATGATGTGATATATTAATATTCCTTTTAAAACGAAAGTAGGAAAACCAAAATAGTCGAAAATATGTATGTCTGTAAAAACTATTTTCAATTTTATATTGAACTTTTCCCCGCGATATATGTACACACATCCCTTATTTGCATTAATAAAGCATGTAATCTAAGTCGATCGGTGCGTCGCCGTGCACAAGCATTCAATTTGAGGCAATTAAAACCTTCAGATCGTTTAGACTCCGCAATTGACGTCGCCGCCGTATCGTGACTAGGCCGGCTGTCCGACTTAAGCACGTACTTTGGCGGCTACGACTACGTCTACCTACTTTAACAGGCAATTGTGGTGCATTCTGGGAGCAATTGAGATGGGCGGCTGACCAGGCGGTGCAGGTTGCCAAGTGCGTTTTAAATTCACTTTTTTTGAAGTTGCCACTCTCAACTGTTTGTTGCTCAATTTGTTTGCGGCCTCTTGCTGTCGCATCGGGCAATTGATGAGGCCGCTGCTGGTGGGGGTTTATGAGGTGGCATGTCTTGGAGACAATATACTAAACAAAAGTCAAAGAATAAAATGGTTTTCTTTGCCTAATTTGAGATTTTCTTGGTAAGAAATGGTTTCCACTGATGTATTGCATATACTACAGTGGTGCTTACTTCCAAGTCTGTCCCAGTTCCCGAATCCGGCTCAGCCTCAGGCTCTGATCCAGGTCTAGTTTCTACCTCAGGCTCAGTATCAACCTCCTGCTCTGTACCCAGCTCTGGCTCTGTCTCTGGCTCAGGTTCAGTCTCAGCTACGGTTACTGGACTAGGATCGGCTTCCTTGTCATTCTCGACATTGCCCACCCGACTAGTACAACTGCTGAACAATCGGAGCTGCTGCTGGCGCAGGTTCTGCAGCCAGCGATCGAAGCGCTCGGCAAACTGCTCCCGCTGAGAGCTGGGGGTCAGCAGATCGGGCTCCGCGGCCACATCGAAGTCATCGTCTGAATCCTCTTCGGGTATGCAAGAAGAGAAGAGAGAGAAAGATGGTTTTGACAGAGGAGCAGCACTGTTACAGTGGAGCATCTGGACAGTGCGGGAGTGCCAATCGGACGTAGAAAACCAACTCAAATTCAGATTCAAAGCAAATTAGTGTGCCAATGGCGAAAAACGAAAAGAACCAAGTACCAAAAAGAAAGAGCGACGAACAGAACAACTTATTTCTGCAAGATCGTGTTAGCTGTGTGTATAAACTATTTAGCGACAGATTGCTAAACATGTGATGTCGGGGTGTCGGTGTGATTGGTGAAGGAAGTGACTCAAAAGATGGAAGCTCAAAACCTGACCAAGTGCGATCGAGGGCACGGTCCAGATCAGGCTGATAAATTGTAACAAACTACGAAGTGACGAGTTCATTAGCAATACCACCGTAAGGACTCAAAAAAACATTATATTTTGTATATAAAGAAAAATAGTACTAGAAAAATAATACAGCATCTAACTTCTAAAGAAAACTTGGGTGAAACATGGAAATATCTTCCTACAGAAATGCTTTTTTTAGACTTAAGGGGAAACCACTGCACTGGGCATCTAGTAAACATCTCCCTCCTCCAACCAAGTCAATTACCCAAGACAAAACAACGGAAATGCACTGAAATAAAGTAGAAAATGTGCAGCGATCGCTGCATAAACGAAATCAGAGATACAGATACACACAGAGCGACAGAAACACAAAGAGACAGAGCGACTAAATTAGGGGCCCGAGAGTTCTTGACTTTGATTTCGAGCAGTTTGATCGCGATTTGCTTTATCAAGGCATTCCTTTTCCTCCGTTTCGGGGGTATGTCTTCGCCTCTGGTGTAATAATAAACGAAAGTTCATTCACTTGCAGCGAATGCGAGAGACAGATTTTTTTTTAGAGGCTATCGAATTTTCCACACAACAGCATTATAAACACACATTCGACACTTGAATGCGACGGATGGCGATGACACACTCTGTGAAATAATGATAGCATGACATCAGAGTCGATCACTTTCGGCAACATCCATTGGATTTTGCATAGATTTGCGAATACTTTGTGGCTTGCTTTCTTTCGCACAAGGTCATGTGAAATGCGCTAATAGTTAAATTAAAAACGCCACTCAAGTGGCCCACTGAAAAGATCAGCCACGACGGGGCCTCCGACAACAATGCTATTGTAAAACAGAATGAAATGGAATAAATCCCGAACATATATCATCGTAAATGCTTTCTTCCTGCACTTAGCGCTAGCTCATCTAGAATTCCTATTCCCCTCTGGGAATCCGTGCGCGGATTAGGCGGAGGATGAGCCACTTAGTGGTGCCACACGCCCAAAGTCAGCATCGGAGAGCTGCAAATTGATACGCGGCCTCAGGTTGCCAGCGCCATCAAGAGTATCTGGCGACAACCGGTTCAGCTCTCGGTTGAGGTGGGTTCGGCTGGCTGCCTGGGCTTGGATCTGGGACCTGGGGTTTGTTTGAACAGCTTTGCCCCATGAGAAATGCACGGGACGATCTTCTCTGTGGACCGAAGAGCTTTCCTTCTCTCTCTTAAAAGGCCGTAGATATTGGAATTCAAATTTGTATTATTTACTTTTGCCATTTTAAATTGCTTTGCCTATTAAGAGATAATTATTTTCATTCTCCTTTTCTGGCAGTTTGTGTACACTAATAATCCTATCACACGCCTTTCGGTTTTACTTTTGTAGAGCCCCCATCCGTATAGGGCATGAAGAATAGTGTGTATACGAGAATTTACTTGATAATAATAATTTATGATTAATGGGGTGTTTAGGCTAGGCAGTTTTTTCTACAAAAACAAACAGTATAGCAAAGGCAGAAAATTTCCATATCGATAGTTTATGCAAAAGTTAATGTATAAATCGAATTATTAACTTTGCGATAAAATTCATATTCTCTTTGATATATCAGAGACATATAATCGATATGATATTGATTATCGTTACATAGTAAAATTTACGATATCACAAAATTTTGATATGTCAGAGTTTTCAATATTTGTTGATTATTGCAGGATTTTCCTCTCTAAAACTGTGTGTTTGTTGTACAAAGAAAATATCAAAGTCATTTCCATTTGAAACTTATCATCTTCCTCAAGCTTTTCTCCTAAATGGCATGTTTTATCTTATAGTTTTATTATGCACTGCAACTAAAATAAGAGTTAAACTTTAGATAATATAACACTAAGGCTTCATTATGTACATAGATAATTACCTTATTACTTTAGCTCAAAAACCCCAATGTCAACGATGCCCAGTTCAAGTATAGACCTTTTACTAGCCACAGTGGCATAGTTATTACTTAATTATGCTGTTTACTTGGCAGATAAACAAAATTAGAGCACTGCTAATCATTGCAGACCAGACGGGGACAAAACTGAGTTCGTTTGCAGTGAAACTTAGACCCAGGAGCTACATATATGATAAGACGCCTTTTGATGATGGCATGCTGACTCGGCCTTACATTGATTTTTATCTAACAGTGTCTGCCCGACGAGCAACATCATTGCCTGGCAACGCGATAAGGGTCGGGGCAAACAAAGTCACTTGGCACTGGCACTGGCACTGCCACCGGCACCACTAAGCAATTCATGGGGGAACGCGAACAGGTGCACGCGGGAAAAGCGCCACGGAAAGTGTAATTAGGCCTTGAACTCGGGGCCACGCACAAAGTTCACAGGTCGCAGAAAACTGGAATTGCCTTTCAATTAGAGTTTCAATGTTCAGATTTATATTGACTACAATGCGATTGTCTGGCGGAGGCGCCTAGTCTCTGATTAACTATATATAGACTGCCCCCTGCTCTCCCTCTCTCTCCCAACACACTTGATGATTGTTTTGCTGGGCGTTTTGGCTCGGCTTCGAGTGCGTGGCATTCGTCACGGTTGCCTGGATGCGTCTGCTCCGGAGAGCCAGCCAGATCCGATTCAGCCACTGGGCGCTCGAGTGTGAAATATTTATCATGCCCAACTGTACGCCTAGCTTTATTTTCTTTCCGTTTTTTCCTGATGACTCATGCTAGTCCAATTTACAGGCAAAGTCGCCGGCTGTCGATATTTTCCATTGCTTACATCATGGGCACGAACAACCGAACGAAGGAATCTTATCAGCCCCGAGGAGGGAGAACAGTGAAGTTGGCTTACTTCTTGCCATGACGAAAGCAATTCGATAATAATTGACATACAAATACTAGAATTTCGTGGAGGCCACGCCCAGCGCCCACTTTCCAAGCACAAAGTAGCTTGTTATCACAAGGTATTTGTATATGATACGACCATACGTGGTTCCGTGCGATATTCGCTTCCACCTCGATGTTCAAATTGGCACAGAAAGTGCGTGTGTGTTGTGTTAGCTAAGCACCTAACTGACACCGACTTTTTAGCAGGCGTTATCAGCCATTTGGCTCTTATCACTTTGTTTATATAGCTCAAATATGCTTCGCGTATAATATATAGGGTTATATATAGTCGTTGCTAGCAGGATTGCATAATTCGACGGGGACAGAAACAGGAAGCTGTGGCCAGGGAAAGGTGCCGCCATGAAAGCCACTTCAGATGTCCATTTGGGCGCGCTCCTAGCGGCTTTCATTGCGGCTGCGACTGCGGCTGTAATTGTATCCATTAGATACATTTGGCTGTGGCCTAGCTCTCCAACCGAATCTAACTCTCTTACTCGGCTCTGGGCCGCGGGCAAAACTTGTTTTTCTTGGCAAAAAAAACTAGGTTAGCTGGGGAATTTTTCGAGCTGCGCATGCGCAATATTTCAGCGCGATGGGAAAGCGAAAACGAAACGCTCGCGGAAAACCAAGATTTCTCGGTTGGATTTACAGTGATTTCCACCCTGCATAAGTCGGCGGATGTCGGTTCTATCATGCGGGAAACTAGCTGGTGCAGCGTGACAATTTGCGAATCAGTGAGGCCGGAGCTTTACTCACCCTTAACTACGGGCTCCGAGACGAGTGTCATCTCCTCCTGGGGGATCATCTCCATGAGTCGCGCTATGTCCTTGGCCAGCATATTGTCCACAATGTCCAGCAGGTGGGGCTTGAGGGAGTGGAACTTGGTAAAGTCCTGGTGCTGCAGCACCTCCTGCATCTTCTTGATGTCGGGGAAGTCGCCGGGCGAGATGGAGTGCTCGCGCTGGATGCGATCGTACACCTGTCCCAGGTTCTTGATCAGATCCTTCTTCTTGCTGTCTTTGCCGAATACCGAGGGCATATCCTTGCGCAGCTCGGCAATGATGAAGGCATGGACCTTAGCCAAGCGCGCCCTCTTAATCAGATCGTTCAGCTTGCGCAGGGCAGCGTTGCGCGGCAGCGACTGCAGGTCACGGAACAGATCCTGCTCCTCGTCTTCGAAGAGCCGGCGATTGGCATCGAAGCGCAGAGGCTGGTCCCAGAAGGAGCCGATGTACACGCGTGCCACTTCGGGCGTCTGCAGCACCTTGCCCAGCGACCACATCAACGCCCCGTAGACCCGCATCAACTGCTGGTGATCGATCATGTCCGCCTTGTTCAAGATGATGCGAATCTTGTCGTCGTGGCCCTTGAGCGCCTCGATCGACCGCCGGAACTCGTCAGAGATGTCCAGCTTGTGGGCGTCGAACAGCAGAATGATGCGATCCACACGTTCCGCGAACCACTCCAGCACTCCAGTGAAGTCGTAGCCCCTGTCGATGCGCTGCTTCTCTCCGGACAGAATGCCGGGCGTGTCCACAATGGAGATTGCGTTCAGCACTGGCGAGGCCACGCTGCTGCACTGGAAGCGATTGAGGAAGGCGTTTCCGTACTTGGACAGCGGGCGGAACTGTTTCTTGGGGTCCACCACCAGGGCGTTGCCGGGAATCACGCCCTCCTTATCGTCGTACATCACGGCGATGAAGCGATCGGTAGTCGGCTCCGGGCCGATCCGGATGCCCGGAAAGTCGCGTTCCAGCAGGTATCGGATGAAGGTCGTCTTTCCGGTGGAGTACTGGCCCACCAACAAAATCATGGGCTTGGCATCGAAGTCAGGATCCTCGAGTTTTGGCGAGTGAAAGTCATGGAACTGGTAGTGCTCCTCCAGCGGCAGCAGCTTGCTCCGGTATATCTTCTTCAGCTCGCCAATGACATTTTCCACCACCTCTTGGGTGTTCTTCTCGCGCTTGAGGAAGCTGAACATGACGAAAGAGCAGCACAATTAGAACAAACCGGAATACGGGAAATTTCGAGGGGTCGCGCGGCCGGAGTGCTGAGTGCGAAGTGTACGGTCGTTGTTGTGTTGGCGCGGAGTACGGTGAATACACGGCAGTTACGGCGATTGTGTAGCTACGGGTGTGTACACTCGAATCGGCGCTGCGCTGGGACGTGTGGCGAATGATTCACGCGCGTATACGTATTATTTTTGGAATTAGCGAAGTCTAAAAAAGCGATGTTTTCGACATCAAGGTTTTTCTTGGCGATGTTTTCCGATGTTTTTGTTAGGCGATGCATTGAATAAAGCGAGTTGGCAGCATTGTGCCTACCCAATTTTTTCAACACCATGCACCTAGGTCACCCCTATTACCCCACCATGCACAGGAATTTTCCGCTTTTTTCCCGTCATATTTGGCTTTTTTTTAATTCTACGTCACGAGTGGATATTCCAATCATCACTAATAATCTCCGAAACACTCATGTTAACATGATTCGAGAGCGAATGAGCGCTGTTATTTCATGTGAATTCAATTTGCGCTCAGCGTGATGTCATTTCCGCTTTGTTTTTTCGTATGAATTTATATCCATATTCCCAATATATGTAAGAAAAATATATAGATATAAATTCAAAAGACAATATCCCAAATACAGATAATTAAAAAAAAAAAATTAATGTGTGATAGGAAAAGGGTCACTAAAAGGGGCCGCGAGGGCTCAAAAGTATTTTTTAGGAATATTGGAAGGGGTTTTGAGTTCGTAACCCCCGGGCCGTGATTTTCTTTCTGTGGCCCAAAGTAAGAAGGAAACAAATAAAATTATTATTGAAGTTACAGCAGCACATTTATAAAAATCCGATTTTTTCTTAGTTTTTTTTTCTCTTGAATTCCGCTTTTTTACGCTTTTTTTTTTTTAATAGTCCAGGTTTTTTTTTATAAAAAAAAAGACATCACTGCTAACCAACTGTGATGTTTCCACTTTTTCCCCGTCATATTTGTCTTTTTTTTAAATTCAGATGTGGGAAAACATTCAGAATAAATAAAAATATATTATTTTAAAACATATGTATATTTCGCTATTTTCAGCCTTTTTTAAAATTGCAATCATTGCTAAATTTTGTATCTATCATCGGCCCCCTAGGCGGATACGCGATGGCAAATTTCGCACCCGGCCACCCAGGCGTATAAGCCCCAGCTACGTCACGATCAAAGCATAAAAAAACTCATAAATGAGTGCGAGTGAGATATGAGACATTGAGTGAGTGCAGATTTCAGTTCACCATTCTGTTAATAATTCTCCGACAAGCTCATGTTAATTTTCCCATATAAAATTCTGCTAAAAGCTCTGTTAATAATTCGCCGACAAATTCGTGGTGAACAGAGCGAATGAGTCAGTTTTTCATGATGAATTCAATATCGATAATCTTTCTAGAGATGATATATTAGTGATGTTTTCAACATCGATGTTTTCCTTAGCGATGTTTTCCGATGTTTTTTGATGTCCCGCTGACGGAAAGCTCCCGCTGACCCAAAGCTCCCGCAATTTGGCGCGTGCTCTTATCGGTGTTCAAAATGCAGCTTACCTGTCGCCCGCATCTCGACGACCCATTGCAGCGTTAAACATAATAAAA
>VNJV01008404.1:0-59691 GCA_008042635.1 Drosophila nikananu
TGAAATATGGCATTCACACTGACACACGTTTCCCATTCCATTCCATTCCATTCCATAACGCTGCGTTCTGGCTACGATCTCAACTAATTTGGCCCGAATTGAACCCCTTGGAACGACATGCGACGAGATATGAGGTCCTACAAGTGAGCGGCGGCAGCGGCGCAATCCGAGACTCATTTACATTTCGGCCAACTTCGTAGCTAGTTGGTATTTGGGCTTTATCTAAACTTTTGATATTTCTGCCCGAATAGGCGTCAACCTGCCTGCCTGCCTGCCTGCCAGTCTCCCAGCCTCCCCCTCTGGAGGCCGAGAATTTATGGCCAAAAGTACGAGTACCTCGAGGTGGGTGCAGCACCACCACCAGCAGCAGTTTCCATTTAAATGAGTCGAGGAAAATATCAGCGAAAAAGGCACAAAAATCCACTAAATGCCAGCTTAGCCCCCGGACGTGGGGGAAACCCAGAGGGGATGCAAGGGGGTACATAAATAAATAAAAGGAGGAAAAACAAGACGTATGCAAAAAGTGGAAGTGTTTTTTCTACCTCAGCGATCAGCGATCTGCGATCATCTCCTGCTGCGGGCATCAACTTTCACTAAATGCACCGATGAAGTTGTCGTCGTCGTCGTCGTTGTTGTCCGAGGTTGTGTTTTGGCCTAGCAATTCATCCGTTTATTGCTTTTTTCTTTTTGTTTTTGCTGTTGCTTTCTTTCCTTGGCTTTTTTGCCGGTCAATTGTTGTGAGGATCGATCTTATGCCGGCCCATTGTCCAAGGTATGGACAACCCAACCCTTGTGGCCTCCTTGGCGGACATGCCAGACATGTCAACGGTCATCGCTCATCGCTCATCGCATCTCTCTCCCTCTCGGTACCTTTTTTCCTCTTCACTTTTTGTTGGCGATAATCATCAGCGGCCAACAAGTTGTTAGCGGATTGGCAAAGTGCTTTTTAATTGTGATTACAACGATCGCACCACCGCCGAAACCGAAACCAAAACCGAAACTGAAACCCAAAGCAGCCCAGAGTTAAGTGAAGTGATGAGGGTCGCGGATGGCGGATGGACAGCTGCCAAAATGGAAAGTCAAGTGCAATTGGCAGCCAAGAATGTGCGGAGATAATCGCAAACTGCAGACGCGAATCAGGAAGCAAAGCTCTGAAGCCTCCATCCATCAATCAAAAGGGGAGCCGCCGAGCTGAGCTGAGGCCTAATTGCAGGCGCCGATTATGCATTATTGTCACGGGAATTGAGTGAGGTTTTTGAGGAAGAAGAAATTTGACTTGAAGCTTCCTTATATGTGCATGTGCCTGTAGTCTGTACTCCTCTCTCATAATTATATCTTTTGAATATTTCGAAACTCTCTGGGCCAAGCTTAGCCCCTCTCCAAAATTGAAACTGAAACTGAAACCCAAACCGAAACTGAAACTAAATCTGGGACTGGCAAATTCAACAACGACGACGACGACTGACATTTAAAGTTTAGGAGGCCACAAAATGTGCGCCGGAATGGTGATCTCAAGGAGGGGCACTCTTTTGGGCCTCCTGGCAACTTGGCGCCCCCGGGGAGTCATTGGGGTTGCCACCATTACCGCCACATACATTGCCATATTTTGCTGGCTAATTATAGACCAATAATATGGGCCTAATTGGCCAACTAGCTTGGCGGCATGTGGGAAGTGGGAAGTGTGGTTCGCTTCTGCTAATTGCAGATGGACGCCACTCGGCCTTCTGGCTTTGTACGCAGCCAGAAGACGGAAGAACCAAGGCTTAGACTCAGGTAGACTTTCCACTCTGAAGGCGAGAAGGGACCTCGAAGTGCAGCAGCAATTAATTATCTGGTCAGGCAAACTAATGACAGCCACTTTGAACGTTTGGAGTTTGGATTCTTGGCTCTCAGTTTTATTCTGATTTATTTGAGAAACTTGCACTTGCTGCACTACACACCCCCAAGTGTATCCAAGTGATCCACTTCGGCCTGGGAAACCAGTTTGCGACCACGAAACCCCCCTGAAGTCCGAGTGCGAATCCAGCGAGATCTAAATGAGCTGCTTTGGCGGTATCTGCCAGATACACGAGTGCATGCTTAGGCTTTGCCTGGGTTTCTCCCACTCCCACTCCCACTACCACTCCGACTCTGACTTTAGTTTTTCTCTTTTTTCATTATTTTCATATCATGACATTTATTCCGCATTCCTGCCACTTGATTTAGGCTTGGTAACTAGCATAGTTGTGGCTGCAACAGGTTCGTGTGTTCAGTTCTGAGCTGGGTTCTAAGTTAGCAAGAGGCTCAAATAACTGAGATTGTAATAATTTGGAATACTATAAAGATTGATTGAACAGAAAGGGTATAAGGGACTTTATTATATAAATTTATATTTCGATTTTAAATGTTGCCGCCACACATTCTCTTTTCCAGGCCTCAACAAAATAACACCAACTACAACAACTACACCAAAAAGTACTCCAACAAGAATTGTAATGATATTTATCTAAATTTAAATGAACACTGAGCTTTTTTTAAAGTTTCTTAGTACCGAAACTGGCTGTTGTTGTATTAATTTGAAATGCTATTATTGGTTGCTATGCAAATGTTATTTATTTATTGTTATAATAAATATTTCAAATATAAACCCCTCTAACAATCATTGCCATACATGAAGGTCTATTTTGCAGGCCTCAATAAATTACACCAATTTTAACAACATCTTAAGCAACTACACCAACAACAAATGTTACTTATTCTACCTAAATTTAAATAAACGCTAAGCTGTTCTCTGTCTGATAAATAAATATATAAATAGTGATTAAAACTCTGAATATTGATTAATCATAAAATGTTTAGCTGGATTTGTTTTGGAGTTAATACACATTCCAATTTTAAAGGCCTTATGTAAAGGTCGCTGCCACACATCGACATCTCTTTGGCAGGCCTCAAAAGTTCCACCAGCTTCAACAACTACAACAACCACAACAATTCCAACAACAACAGCAACTCCAATAACAACGACAACAATTGTTGTGCAATTTATCTTTATTTAATTGAACTTTTACTTTCGTCGTCGTCGTCGTCGTCGTTACTGCTGCTTGTTGTGTGTGCTCAGCGAACGCGTTTCATAAATTGCAAATAATTTTTCAGCCCAAAAAGTAATCGAAGAAACGAAAAGAGATATCCAGGCGGATCATATCGATAAAGAGTCGATTATATATATATATATTTATATATATGTATATACATAAATGAAGTTTGTATGCTGCTGCTTTGGTATGCTAATCCGGTAAATCAATTGATGTGCGCCGCGGGCGCTTATAAAAAGTCGATATAAATTATTAATTCAAAACAATGTAAAGCCAACGGAGAGACAAGAGCCAGAAAAATACAAAATAAAAAGCCAAAGCCAAACGAAATCGAAAACGAATACAAAAATGAAAAACCAAAGCCAAAAAGCCGGCAACAGAAGGAAAAGTCCACCAAGAAAAGCCACGCTCTACAGAGAGAGAGGGAGAGAAAAAGGCCAGAAACAAGTTTCTTTTGATATTCATTCACCTTTTGGCGTTGGCAATTTAATTTGCCTAAACGAAAGAGCCAAAAATAATTGGTGTCAGCATGGGAGATAAAGATACTAATACAGATAGAGATACAGAGATGCAGAGATACAGCCAAAGGCCAGTGGGGTGAGATCATTCCCGCTGCCAGTGGGTAATCGATCGCCCAATTTCTATCCTGTATCTTGGGCCAGAATTTGGATGGGTTAATTAAGGAGTGGTAGTAGTAGGAGTTTTTGGAACTTACAAGTGGGAAAGAGGATTATTTAGAGTGTAGGTGTAATAGTTGTGGTTTCATAATTATACGAGTGTAAATGCAAGTACCTCTTAATTTTGTAAGTAAATAAAAAACTTGGTTTTGGGGTTCTTTTTGTTAAATATAAATTAAGTTAAGTTAAAATTATTTCTAAAGCATAGTAAGAGTTATGTAGCTGTCTTTAACTCAATTATTTGGGATATGTTAATAATATTATGAAACCAAGATTAATATCATTATTCATTGTTAAACTAAGTGGCTTAACTTTGCTTCTTTTTACCACGAAAATTATGCCTTAGCTCCTAGCAAAGTAGGTCACTAAGGAGGTTCCCTAAATCCATATATTCCTTGACTTCAATTTCTCAGTAACCCACCTCTAGCATCCATCATCCAGTAACCAAACCTCCAGTAACCAAAACTCCAGTAAGCATCGTCCAGTAACCATCCCCCAGTATTTATCATCTTTTATCCATCATCCAGTATCTATCCATATTGAGGCATCTCGGAGATCATCCCAAAATTGAAACTGCAATCAGCCTGCAGTCTGACCTCCATGGATGGTTAAATCGATGGATGGATGGATAGATGGATAAATGAATAACTGGATACATGGAGGAATAGCTGGATAGACTCATAGATGCCTAAAAGGAAGGCCTTCGATGAATGCGTTTCATTAGCTTCACTTGTTTGCCACGTGCCAATCATTTCTCCCCGTTCGTATCGATCGTAGAAAGCAAAAGTCTCACAGGTCTCTGGCAGGTAACCGAAAAGCCGAAAAATCGAAAATCGAAAAACCGAAAGCAAAGCCCAAGTATCTTGACCCTCATTAATTCAAGTAAGCCGCGGCGGCATTCGCAAAAAAAAAAAAATATATATAAAATAAAATACGAAATAAGAAAAAGAGTTGAAAAACAGAAGGAAAACTTGAAATTTACAGTTTCAGTTTAAGTTTCAGTTTCGATGGGAATGGGAATGGGAATGGGGGATCGCTTGGCTCTGCAATTAACATACGAAATTTATTTAAATTCAATTTTTATTTGGAAGCCAACTCCAACTCCAAACTCCACCTCCAACTGCAGCCATCAGCTCCTCTGGCCGGCTTCTTGGCGAATGTTTTCACTTTCGTTTGGCATCCGAAAATTCCAAAAAGTCGTCTCTCTCTCTCTCTCTCTCTCTCTCTCTCTCTTGTGGGTCTCCGCTGGGCATCCGGCCACCTTCGGCAACCTGTTTTGGCTTTGGGATGGGATGGATGGCCGACTGACTGGCCGCTTACCAAGATTATTGTGTTTATTGGGGAGTTGAAGTTGAGGGGAGGGGAGCTGTTCCAAGCTGAGCGAAACCCCAAAACACACAAATTGAAAATGAAAACGAGGCGGCAAACGAAAGTGAAAATGAAATTGGAAATGGAAATGTTTGTCGAGAAGAAGAAAAGGTGGAAAAACAAAGCAGAAGATCGCTGTGATCGTGAGCAGGGATGCCCCATTGAATGCTGCAAATTAAGTTGGCAATTTCTCGTTTTGAAATCTTTTTGCCAAGTGAAATCAGGCAACAAAGAAAACTAACTGCCAAAAAGCAAGCTCAAAGCTCCTGTGGAAAGTTGTGGGTCAGGTTGGAAAAGCCACTGGGGTCAGCGGGTCAGCCATCAATCTGCAGAGTGGATTGGAGAATTCCTAGCTCCTTCCTCTTACCTTGTGGCGGCGCGGCGGCTTTGTAACTCCATGCACTTGGACTTGGACTTGGACTTGGACTTGGGCTGGGACTTGCTCTTGCACTTGCTCTTGGTTTTGGTTTTGGCCTTCTTCTGCTGCCTGTGACAACTCCGTTCTGGCCTTCATCTTGCCATCCCAGAACTCTGGCCTCTACTGGGTTTTCTGCCTTGGTCGACTAGAATTGCGTCTCGACTCCCAGACTCGCTTATCTTCAGCCAAATTATATACTCTTTCGTTTTATTTGCCTTGTTTTGCGAATGTGTTTACACGTTCGTTTTGACACTGACAATGATTTGCAGGCCCAGAGAGACACAGCTCGCTAGACGAGGCCTTATCTTCAAAAAAACAGATGTGCAAATAACCAAAATACAGGCTGAGAAAATGTGTGGGATGCAAGACCACAAAGGGGGTAATGCTAAATATAAAATTGGGGAGTTTTAGTCCACCTAGGATCAAGGTTTGCTCATTTAATTATCTGAATTTTACTAGTTTTTGCTATGAACCAAGCTTATTTAGTTCTGGCAGCTTAAGAGACAAGAGTCTACCCCCTATTCTGGCAGTGCAGTTAACAGACACAAGATGCCTTATCAGAGGAGCAGTTGGCCAGCTTCATCCGCGGCACTTTCACTTGCCAAAAAGGCGAAAACAAACGAATTATGTATCTCCAGTTGATTAGACTTGAATCGGCGACGGCAGCGTCGGCGGCTAATTCGTGTCCGCATAAATTTCAATTTCATTCCAAGTCCAAACTCTGAAGACTCTCGCTACTCTCGGACTCTGACTCGAACTCGAACTCGAACTGGGATTGGGATTGGGACTCTGGAAAGCGTAGGTGGCCCCCGCAAATGGATCGCATTACATGCAGAGATACTCTTGTATCTTTTGGCATTAGTTTTGATTAAGTAAGTCAAACGAGAGACTCCAACTGCGACGGCGACTGCGACTGCTGGCATGCAAATCAGGCAGAGACAGGAAATTATTACTCGCTCCCCCGACACACTCGCTTTCCCAGTCGCTTTCCCAGTTCCCAGTCTAGTTTTGGTCATGTGCCTGAAAGCCCGGTTTCGCTGGCTCACAGAGCTCGATTCATTAGCATTACATGGCTTCCGTATTTGGGGCTCCAAAAAATAAATAAAATATATATCCATAAACAATTTATTTCTTGTCGCATGTAAATGGGTCAGAGAGCTTCCCGTGACGTGATATCCACTCTGTAAATCCGTTAACGGGAAGCAGCTACCAGCAGCTAAAAGCAGCTTCTAGCAGCTCTCTTTGATGTGGTCACCACCACTGGGGGGACCTTGGCGGTCTGTCTGGGATTACCCAGCGATGTGGGTGTGGATTACGGATTATTGGCTGTGGATGCTGCCACCAGCTAGGTGCATAATGGCGCATTAGAAAACAGCAAAGATCTTGTGGTGATCAAAAAATAATTGCAAGGTGAGGAGAGAGATTTCCTATGGGAAACCATTTGGTTGGAAGATCAAATAACAGCAAACTGTGTGTCAGTAAAGTGCACAAAAGTTACTTTGTTTGCTTTCAAACCTACATTTTAATGAAAAACGTTGGCTTAGGGTTTGATTTGATAAGTTTTTCTCATTTTTTCTATGAATATTATAAGCCAGGCGCACAACAGCACCTCTAAGGTTTAAAATAGCCCCGTAGAATTCCCAAAAATTCAATTACAAATTAAAATGTATAGCTCAGGTATTTAACAAAGCATTCTTTTGTACATTTCAACTCATTCCTTCTCAAAATATCTTCAATTATTCGCACAACAGCACATTAAAAGAGCTTAGAAGTTACTTGATTTAACTTACAAATCCAATTACAAAGCAAAACTGTAGCCAAATGAAGTAGTAAAGCAATCTTTAAACTCTCTTTCTAAGTTCTTCTGTAAATATGATGAATTGAGAGCTCTACAGCACCTCTAAAATTCTTAGAAATCTAATTTGAAAAGAAAACTGTAACCAAAGGATTCATTTTTTCACCCTAAAGCCTGATGTTTACATAAACTAATATGCATAAATGAAGCTATTGCCATGTAAAAAAAAAAAACTGTAGTACCCATTAGAAGCCAAATCATTTCAAGTTAAAAACTCTATTAAATGGTAAGAAACTTGCCTTGGCTATGGCGATAAATAGGAGGTAATTGGAGGTGAGCAGGTGCGATAATTCAGATATCCAACCATCCACTAACCTGGCCCACATTCCGCACATTCGGGCACTCCGTGAGCTCTCTTGAGAATCCAGTCCGTCTGCCGGCGACTCCGGGCTCCCCCCGGCTCCCCGGTGGGCTAGGCCAATGTCAGTCTTGGCTTAGAATCCGCCAGCGGCTTACGTCATAAATATATATCGCGTCCAGTGGCCAGACGCCAGACAACGAGATTGGAGTGGAGCCGCCGCCGCCGCCAGAGCAGAGCAAGAGGAACCAGTTCCAGTGGCTCAACAAGATCGGGTTTTATTTTTTATTTTCCGATTTGTGTAGTTTAGTTTTCGGTGAGGCAGATAGTCGAGGAGATGGAGTTGGAGTTGGAGTTGAAGATGGGGATGGAGTTCGAGTTGGAGATGGTGATGCAGAGATTATGTAACCCGGAGAAAGCCCAGCTGGAATTCTAGCGCAGATTGCGGTAGTTGACGTCACAACGGAACCCGCCGTTACCCATTGCCTAACTGCATCCCGTTCAGCCCACTTTCCTGCTGCGAATTGTGACACCAAAGTGCAGTTCCATGTCAGACTCCTCGAGTGGCTGAGGCCAAGCCCACAGAATGTCAAGTGAGCGAAAGTCGCCAGGAAATAAATGCTTAAAGTTCTTACAACAAAAATACAAAATAAATAAGCCAGGGAAAGGGGAGCACAGGTAGAGCGCGTAGGACGGACAGGTGATATTATGACATTTGAGATCAAGCAAAAAGGTGTTGTGTCATTCGAGACGGTGTAAAATATGCGATAAATGCCACTCGATATTCAGCCTTGGGGCTGTTCTAATCATAATAATGGTTTCAGACTCATAATAAATTATATAGTGGAGTTATTGCCATTGTTTGTTTATTTTTTATGAATTTGTCTCAAGAAATTATGGACAGAAGCAGAGTATTGATTAATTGGTTTGAGTGGATTTAAAAGATTGAAGCATTTGTAGATTTATATACTATACAAATAATAAATAATAAATAGAATCTATAAGTTAGTTTCTCCCCCCTCATAGATCGTTAATGGAACCCCTCTCTCTCTCTGGATGGATTGAGGGGTCTTCAGACATTCGATTGCTCAATCCTCGCTAAAACGTAGCCAAGGCCCGGGCCTCCCCTCGTCAGCATTTCTACACTCGCACAAAAAGGCAACCGAAAATTATTACTAATTAATTACAGTTGCACAAATACTCGACGCTTAGCTGCCACTGCACCTTAACGGTCAGTGGCGGGGACTCGGGAGGGGGTCTTTTTGAAGGGGGGTCATGCATAATTTATATTTTTAGGGGATTTTGTAAATTGAAGTTATTTAGTTACTAAGACCAAAATTAACTGATAGAAGGGAATAATTACTGGACTCAATATTTATAAGGGTTAACTCTTAACTGGCTGTTACATGAGGGTTAACAGTAAAATCCCCGGAATATAATTATAATTATTATATATATTAATAGTTTATAGCACTTCCCTAGCTCAAGGAGAGACTTAACCCTTAACTAGCTGTCAAGTAAGAGTTATTTTCTAACTATTTTTTTATTTTATATTTCTATTTTATATTTTTTATATTTTCTAAAATTCCCTAAATATCAACATTTTGTTAAGCTCCTTTCTAGGAAAAAAAAAACCTGCAGTTTATTACATTTCCATAACTCAATGATGTGGGTGAGCGTTAACTCTTAACTGACAGTTAAGCTTGAGTTCACTTTTAACTGGTACTCTGGCTTTTTGCTATTAAAAACATTAGGTACACAAGTTAAAAAGCATCCTAAATTAAATTACATTAATTGCAGATGAGGCCTTTATTTAATAAACAAACCTACGGTTAACTATAACAGGCAGTTAAAAAACAGGGAGCTTGAAGAGGACATTAGGAGTACAGTCGTCAGTGGATTTCGATATAAGTAAATAATAAATAACATAAATTATAGGTATGTAACTACAAAATACATTTGTTACAATAAAACCCCCTTCGCAATGCCCGCCACTGGCTGCAGCCCCTTCTATAAATCAAAAGGAAAACCCCCGCCGCCTTTTCTCCAGAGTCAGGGCACTTGGCCACTTATTTGTTTTCTGTTTTCAGTTTTCTGTTTGATTTTTGTTTTATGTTTTATGTTTGCTATGCGGTGCGCGCCATTTCGTCAGCTCATTCAATTGAATTGAAGCTCATTGAGGCGCACTCAATCAAGGGGGCGGGGTGATTGAAGCAGACGGAGGGAGAGGCATTCGCAGGGGCAGAGGGGCAGCGGCAGAGGCACTTAATTTCGTTTGGGGCGCATTTCACTTTCGCTTCACCGCAATCAAAATGCGTCCAGATCGGAGATCGGTGAGTGGACAGCGGAGTGGCGACGGTCTTCGGAGGGGGGGAGTTGGGAAAACTGAGGCGCAAAAATTTCAATTTCATTTATTTATGAGCGGCCAGGCGACACTTTTGAATGCAAATGACGCCAAATTGTTGGTCAGGTGAGAGTCAGGTGAGACGGCCGTCTCTTGGTGTCGTCTCTCCTTCTCTGTCCCACTTGAAGGTGTAGTCTTTTGAAAAACCCTAGAAATGCCCCCAAGGGGATTCCCTTAATGACTTTGTAAGCTTGAACCATGTCATGTTAGTGAAAGGATGAGTAAAAGTGACAAGGTCCTTGTTTTGTCTTTCTTTTAATGTGCATTTCGAGCTAAAGGGGGGGCTTTAAAAATAAAATAACCATATTCTTACTGCTAATTTGATTTAGTTAATTGTGAGTTTAAATATTTTACGAGTGTAAAAGTTAACCATAAAAGGGGCGAATAAACAAAGAGTTTATTGGGTTAAACTGAGTAAATGTAAGTGTGACTAAGTCATTTAATTCAATAACTTAATGTCTCATTTATAAAGATTTTACCTAGGTTATGCTTAATCACCTGAGTGATTTTTAACAGCTTTTCCTTTAAAAATTAGCTGTTAAATTATTCCTAGGTTTATATATTTAATTGTAAGATTTTTATATGAAATATATACCTCTAGGAATATAATAACTAAAAAATACATAATATTTATTATAATATCTGGTATTATAATAGGTATTATATATTATTATATTTTTTAAAATATGTATCTAAAACAATATATGTAAAAAATATCTATAAGTATTCCTAAAAGAATATCCATATTTATATATTTTCATTAATACCTAAGAATTATATTTTTAAACCCAGAAAATAATTCGTCAGCAAATGTCACCTAATAATTCTATTTTTCAACTCAGAAAATGTGAAGATACTTTTAGGGTAACAATTTATGTTCCTAATTGGTTTAAAAATCTATAGTTCTTCCTGAAGACAAATCCTGATTCCCAAAGTAAAATAATTATAATTTAAAAATGGTTGAATAGCTAATCTAATTATTTGCACACTAAATTGTAATTATTCCCTTTATGTCATTAACTTGCAACACCTCAAAAAGAGGTTCATAATCAGTAAATATATTTTACATATAATGTTTTCCCCTTTTTCCTCTATTTTTCTCGCTGTGCAGCTGAATCCCCACTTTGTGTTGCCGCTTTAACCGAGGCTAATTCGTGTGAAAGATGCACTCGTTCGAGGTTCAAGTGGATCGCGACCCAGAGACCCACAGAGAGGCAGAACTCAATGCCATATCTGCATGGTATATCTATATGTATATATATTATAATCCCCTTTATCTTGACCTGCAATCTTAATTCTTCCCAAAACTCACCGTGTTGATCTTCTCCATGAAGACACTCATTTGGTTCTTGGCCGACATGGCGATCCGCTGTGTACTAGACTGGACCCGGATCGTGGAACTATAGCTTTTGCAGATTCGCACACATCACGCTCAACGCACAACACACACTACACACTGCACACACACACTCTATCGACAAAAAATTAATCAAAAAAATGTATTTTATTATTGAAATATTCGCTGAAGAAAAACACACGCGCGCGCGTTTTTCAATTTTTCCGATTTTGATTTGTTAGTTGAGTTTTTGCCTTTAGTTTTCAGTTTCAGTTGCAGTTTCAGCTTCGGCTTCGGCTTCAACCTGGCAGCCGGTGAGCTAAGTGACTCGCGTGCGTTCTTATCGACGGCTGGCGGCGCATTGAACGCAGCGCTCCAAGTCGGCGGCTCAAGACGTGCCCACTGCGATGGCCTCAGCCTGGCCAGAAAGCGGCGGCGGCGGCGGCGTCGGCAGCGAGCCGAAGAAGTTGGCCAAGATAGAGTCACGGCGACAGGTGCCGACAGAGAGAGAGGAAGATTGAGAGAGAGAGAGAAACGAAAAAGCAAAGCGACAGAGAGAGGAAGGCACAGCGAAACCGGCTGCTCCGGCTGTGTGCCTAATGCCTCAGACGCCACTGTGGCCCAGTCCCGCTCACCGCTCGCCTTGGCCCAGCGGATTGGGGCCGCCTTGTGGGTGGTGGGTGGTGGCCTGCAGGCAGGTAGGGGCTCTCCACACTTCTAAGAGCAGAATTTCTGAAGAAGCCAAGAAATGGATGGGGATGCTGGCCATGCAACATGACTTGGGGGAAATTAAGATTTCCATTTAAGGGATTTTTTTAAAATTAAAATAAATCCTCAAGGGGAAAGGGAAACCCTTGCAGGGGTTTCAAATTTTGAAAAGAGTCATTTCTGACCCTATAATAATGTTATATTTTCGTGATAAGCGTCAACAGGCGAGTTAATGTCCCACAGAGATTACCATATTTACAATATTTTGAAGATTTAAAGAAAATATATAAATTAAAATTATTTATTTTGAAGATTTAAAGAAAATATATAAATTAAAATTATTTTCAGTATTTTGTTATGATAAAAAATACAAATAAATATTATTTTCAGTCTTTTTTTTACGATAAAAAAAAATACAAATAAAAATTATGTTCAGTATTTTGTACGATAAAAAATTACAAATAAAAATAATTTTTTAATCGTACAAAAAAAATTTTTTACTAGTAAAAAATACTGAAAATAATTTGTATTTTTTTTACGATTAAAAAATATTAAAAATAAATTTATTTTGTACGATTAAGAAATACTGAAAATAATTTGTATTTGTATTTTTTTTATCGTAAAAAAACAATTACATTTAAAAATCCAAATAAATATTCTTTTCCGATTCGTTTTTTTTTTTTTTTTTTAATTTTTATATTAAAATAAATTTAATTTAATAATTATTACTATTATTTGCACTATTCAGTTTTTAATTTCTGACATTTTTAATCTACCATTTGCTAATCTAATAAAAACTAATGGAGAAACGCTTTTCCAATAAAAAGAAATTATTATCAAGATAATATTATCAAGATGCAGGTTTTCCCTATTTATTTTTCCCCTTATTTCCTATTCAAAAAATCCTTCAATATAGCTTTAAATGCCTTCTTAATTACCCTCCTTTTTTTATTTTATTTTATCTGTACTTTATTTGTACAGTGTAAATAGGGGCAGGCAGTCCATATGGAAATACGACAAAAACAGGGGCAGCACTCAAGTTCCCGTGCGGGTTGACACTTGATCTGTTTTTGGGGGAGGAACGTAGACAATTCCACTGCTATGACGCTATGGACACAAAATGACTAATGGAACTCGATTTGTGAGTTAAACTAAGGTAAAAAGAGCTGAGCTAAAGAATTAAGGTAATAAATTTGTAATATGTATATGAGGGAAGGACACTTTCAGAACCAACCTAAAGCCTTCATCCCTATTTATATATCAAATAAAATAAACCAGTGAACAAACGAAACCCAAATAGGTTAGAAAATGCATTTGAAATGGGGAAAAGGCAGCCGATTGAGTGCGCAACAAAGAGAAAGGAATTTCGATCGCATAGTTTAGTGTATTGGGTGTAATATCAGTGTAATAATGTAACAAAGTAGCCAAGTAGCCAAGTAACAGTACCATGGAGGAGTCTAAGCCTGGCCAAAACAAACAATCGCACAAACGAGAGAGCTGACGGCTATAAACTCAAACATATATATATATACTTTATATATATATAATCGAACAGCTTAATTAGCTCTGTCTTGCGCACAATAAGTTATTCAGAAACACGAGCATATAGCCATAGCTTTTGTAAGGTAACTTTGGCTATAGACGTGGGCCCAAAGTCCGACGAGTCAAAGCCAAAAAAAAAAACAATTTAAGGTCGTCACAAATAAAGTTAGCTTTTTGTGTGTCTAATTTTTTGCAAGTGTCATGCTTTAAGTGAAAAAAATAAAACAAAATGATGTGAGAAAACGAATATCATGGCCTGGCCCCCCCGTGTAAATTCTCGCCTTCTTTTTTATGTAACGGTCCTTGTTAAAGACACACAATATTATTTATTATTGTGGCTATTACTCGGATTGTCGAAAAAAAATACCAAGAGTATTGGCGGTCATTCAATTTGTGGTTGGCAACCGTTCTTCAGCTTCATCTGCTTTTGTGATGATGACAAAGTACCCTGTACTCTTCCAGCATTGAGGGTTTCTTTCTTGATAATTATTAAAAGTGAAAAACCTGGTGGCCATAAACCTGGGTATATAGTATAAATATAGCCATTGTTTTAGCCTTTGCCAGTTAGCAAAGTTATCACTTTGAGATTGAAAAGCCGACTATTAAATTTCAATTAAGAATTCAACCTAATTTTAAAAATTAGTAATACCAATGTTTATAAATAAACAAGAGATAAATACAACAACTATTTGGTATACGTTCCCTAAGCTGATGTCTGAGCAGAATAGCTAAGGTAATAGATAATTTATTTCCCTTAAAATAACCAGTACATGTTCTCTACTTCCTAGAATTATTTAGAACTTACAAAACCTACCTTAGGAATATGTATACCTTAAAGGGTACCTTATATTTCCTATACTCCCCACACTTGACACAAAGTTTCTGGTTTTTGGCATTTGCTCTGAGGCCGTTACAGCCTCAACAACACTCAGGTGGTATTGGCACTTGGGCAACGAACCCGCAAAAAGGTGAGAGAAGAGGCATTTGGCTTTTAACTCACCTGTTAATTGGCTTCGTTCGCTGTCGCTGTTAGTCTTTAGTCTTTGGCTGCAAAGAGCAGAGAGAGAAAGAGAGAAAATAAGTATGAATAAGCTAAGGTCCGTCATAGATTAATGCACAATCTTCCCGATCCGATCCAAGCACTAACATTTCGATTTCCATCACCATTTCCATTTCCATGGTGAGGAATGGCCAACTCATCCCAGGCAAACGGCGAAAGCCAACACGCTTCGATCGCAATTACTTGGCCATTATGCGGCGGCCAGACATAATTTCCCATTAGCGGCTTTTTATGGATTGGCCAAGAAAACGTGAGCCCTCACAGAACCCATTTCATTACCCCCCCGGGACCCCAGATCCGCGCCTAATCAGATTTGCCCTGCCCATTTCCATTCCCATTCCCCGTCCTAGTCCCCGGAACCCATTCCCAAACCCAAAACCCAAAACCCATTCCTTTGGCTAATCGCAGATGCACTCATCTCCATCTAGTTGCTTGACAAGAAATGTGTAAAGATTGCTATACAAAAAAGGCGGTTGAAAGTGAAACTCTGTGGCGGCGGCGGCGGCGGTTGCTTCTGTTTTCTTTTGCATTTTTTGTTGTTAATTTGTTTGGTTTTTTTTTTCGGCTGCTTATTATTAAATGCGTTTTCAATTTCACTAGAAAGCACCACTCGCCAGCCCACAAGCAACCGCAGCCTTCTTGATATTCTTGCCGGGAAGAAATCGCCGCTAAACAAACAATTTGTACGCTTTCGCACCTGCTTTGAATAAGTTTAAGAGAGCACACAGTTCCTCCCTTTACTGTCCTTGTCCATCGCCATCGCCCCATCATCTCCCTTTCTTGGCCCAGAGACACGTCCGTGGAATGTCAAGTGGTGGCAGCCAAATCCGATTTACGGTTCAGCTGCAAACTGTAAGTTCAGGGGGCCAAACGAAAGACTGAGGCAACGAACTTGATGGGCAGGGAAAATTGATTTTCGGATGTTTAAGCGCTAACTAGGGTAAAATATGGCTTAAAATTAGTAAGAATTTTATTATTTTAAGTTTAACATCTACAGAAGTACTTTTGAGTGAGGGGTTTCGAAAAACTTGTCTAGTTTTCGTCTGGTTATTGACTTGTCAGGCTCGAAGTACCAAAATGAAACAATGATGTGAAAGAACTTGTATAGTTTATGTTTAAATGCCTGGTTAGTGACTTATTTTAAAACTGACAACTAGCAAGTAACAATCATATAAATATGGAAAGTTAATTCCCGAAAAAAAACCACCACATTCAATGAAACCATCAATCCACAATATTAATAATTATGGACGATCATCCGCTTGTGGCAGCAGTCACTTGGCTCGGCTCTTTCCGGCTTACGGATTTCTTGGCTTTCTTGCCGCTCCGGCGACTTCTTCGTCTTCTTTTGGCCAAAAGCAGGGGGAATGCGGGGGCTACTGACTGACTGACTGACAAATTGATATGCACATTCGGGTGACATTAGCATATGGCGGCGGCTCGGTTGCCTTAATTAACTATTCCGCTCAGCTAATATCGGTTTCACCCACCCCATCAAAGGGGGGACTCTTGGTGGTAAATTGTGGATTGCGGATTGCGGATGAGTATTTCAAATTTTTCGAAGAAAGTCTCTGCCGCTCTGTGGTGGCTCTTCCCCCATATGAAAGTTCGGTCGGTTGGGCGGGTTGAATGACTCAAAAAAAACTCAGAAATCAAAATAAAAGTCCAAATAAAAATTAAATTTTGTGTCTGTTGTTGATTTTTTATTTAACTTTTTAAGTGTTGCGCGTCGTCGTCGCTGTCGAGTTTGCCAATAAACACACTTTGGGGGGGCGCAACCCGGCAAGTAAAAGTTTATCTAGTTGACATCATCGAAGCGAAATGTACACCTTGCTCTCAGCTTTTAATTTGCCAAATAAAAGTAAAGGCTTAAATTAAAAGCTAGATAAATACAAGGCCCTGCCTGGGCAGTGTCGTAAATGTATCGTTAAGGGATTGGAATGAAATGCATTAGAAGAAGGGCTCCTTTCCATTTTTTTTCCCCTCTTGTTTTGAGTAAGTGCTAAAATCCCAGTTGTTTATATTTTTCTGCTGTTTTAATTGTCGACAAGCAACGATATTAATGCCATGGCAGCCACGGGGCTATGGGGGGAAAATGTTGTAAAAAAATACGGCTGCTTTGCGGTCGTAAAAATAAATATATATTTATGTGGCGAGAAATATGGGAGGGCTGGCATCATCCTCATCGACTGCGGTTTTCCACTCTACGAGGGGTTAGGTGGGGGGATTGCATTAAAAAACGTGAGTGCGTGAAATGTCTACGCAGAGGCAAGCGAGCATCGCACATTGCAGGGCTTTTGTTGTCGATTTTTCGGGTAATCATTCCAGTTGTTATCGCTGTAATTGTTATTGTTACGGCCGATTGCTTTATACATACATATAGATATAGATATATATATGTATATAATTTTGGGGCCATCGAAATGTGTCAATGCGGGATGAGCGGGGCTTCTACCGGTGAGAAAATAATAATTTCGTTTGGTTTTTATGGGCACTTCAATGCCATTGCCTTTTATCGAGTTGGTTATCGTTGTATATCGTTGCAATTAGTACGATGAATCAGTACCTCAAGCATCGATAGTTTTGATTCTAATAATCGAATATATGCAAGCAAGAAGGAGAACTTTTTTTTGACAACCTTTTGTTTGTAGCTCTTTCCAACTAAACTTCTTTATATTTAATAAAATTCTTTAAATATTTCTTTATCCATAACCCCGAAATTTTCTTTTTTAGAACTGTAGCTTTTAAGGCCATATTTCTTACCAACTTTTACCCACTCGTTAGCCCTATTTAATTTTTATTATTTGCAGAAATGACCACCAAAACTCTCTCGTGCTGCCGCTTCTCACGCTGTTTTTCTTTTTTTGGGGAAACATTAAATCACTCATCCGCACCGTTAGGCACACGAACTACACAAAACAAAACAAAAATTTAGATAAATGTATTACTTAATTTCGCTAAAGCCAAAAGAAATTGGACGCTGGTCATCGGCACACATTAAACCTGCCACGCCAAAAACAAAGCCAGCCTCCATTGGACTTCCCTTTAATTTAATTTCTTTTCAAACTTCGTGTCTTTTTTTTACGTAATCGCAGCGGGACAAAGGCATTGTTTCTTCTTCTGCCAGCGAATTAGAAGCGACCGAAGGGGGGAAATTAAAAATCAAACGCTTTCGATTTCTATTTGAATATGTAAAGCGAACGAGCAAAGACCGGCAGCAGCAGCAGCAGCAGCAGCAGCAGAGCTCTACGGCATCTTGGCCAAGCCATCTTCACTAAAAGGCCAAAAAGAAATTCCCATCAATTAATTTCCTACTCTTTCACCTCCACTTTTCCATCTTTCTTCGATTTTGTCTCGCCTGTCTGAGTCTTAGGAGGAGGAGGAGGAGGAGGAGGAGTTGGGTTTATCGACGGTACAAATTTCTATGCAGCGATTTTTGCACACAGCGCTTAGAGGGAAATAAAATTTGAATTATAATAAACTTAAGTTGCTCGTAAATAACGTTCAAAGGCGTTCCGAAAAATAACCCAAAAAAAAATAACCAAAAAATAGTTAACAGCAGTGTGGGTTGTGTGTTTTTGTTGTATGCTTAATAATTTTAGCGTGGCCTGTGTTTTGATTAACATTTAAAAAGCGTAACAATTAATTTGTTAAACGACCGCATACCAAAATGTAGGAAAATAAAGATGGCCAGGAAAATCAGAAAAGTCAAGTCCAAGGATTTGAAACTATGAAAATTGTACCAAGAAAGCAGCTGGGAAAAATGCTTCTATATAGTTTTTTATAAAATACAAATATAAATTCTTAAGTATTTTATTTATTACACTTTCCTCTCTTCATAGGCTTAAGGTTTCCAATCACACATCACCCCAGATCAGGTACAATTATTCCCATGCCCGAAAATCTCTTTCCCAGAAAGAAGAAAACGAAAGACAAGCCATAAAAAAAGGCAAAGCGTAGAACTCTCTGCAGCTGCAGCAGGCGATTCTTCCCATTTTCTACGTGCTGAGGCAGCATTTTCCCATCATCCAGCTCCAGCTCCACCTCCACCTCCTGCTCCAACTCCATCGCCATCGCCAGAGCCACTTTCTAGGCAGAAAAAGATTTACTCATCGAAAAAAATGGCAGGGCGCGGACTGTGGCCACAAATCAAAGTGCCCCAAAGAGATCTTTAACTCGCACTCGCCGTGGCGGTGTCCAGTCCAAGTTTAATGGCTGCGGGAGTGTAGTTGGAAGTCGCCGAAGAAGAAGCCTCTCCGCGGGGCTTTCACCGGCGTGTTACCTGCAGTGTTACCCGGGCAGACGTCACGTACGAGACATCATATGTCCGCCTCAAAAGTAACGCACTCGGAACGCCCGCCGCGCCCAGCCTTGACCTACAGCACTGGTTTGGTCTTGGGCTAGCATTTGGCCACCGATTCGGACCTGGGCTTGGACGGGGAGGAGGCCTCTGTTTGCCAAAGACACTTAAACCCACTGGCTACTGAGCTTTCTAAAAAAAAAGTGCCAAAGAAGCCCCCTGCAAATAGGGAAGTGGGGAAAAATGTGTGTATTTATCTAAAGCTACTGATAGCTTTGTTATGTACCAAACATAGTTGCAAATTAACCAAGAAAGCAATTCAAAAAAGCAGGCTTTTCTCATACATCAAGCCCTTTTCAGACTTTACTCTGATACATAAACTGCATAAACTAATTATAAACTTATGACAGGGCATAGGAAAATATATTTTAGCCGAAGCCACTGATACACTAGCTTTGTGTGAATGTAATTGTCATATTAGGCAGAAATAGGCTTCAAACATCATCCTCTTTCAACATTACCAGGTCCATTATGCTGTTTTTATTACTTTTAAGGGATTTCTTAACCTCTTAATAACACAAACTTCTGCACAAACTGCCAATGCCCTTTTACTTGGGTTAAACAAGAGACAAAGAAGCCACCAACATATCGCTAATGATACCCAAATATGGTCAGAAACAAGATTAAAATGCTGCTAATTAGTGATCGGATATAAACGCGTATATGGCCAATAAAAAAAACTAAGAAAAATTCGGGCCTAAGCCCGAACCGTGGACACAAATCCCAGATGATTGCAATTAAGCCATTGGCCAAACACACCCACGATCCGGCCGGCGGGCCCCCCCATAGTCTTCCCGCTGCCAACGCGCGCGGCTCTGGCACCTAATTAAAATCAATGAGAGCCACCAGCCAGGCAGCCAACAATCAGCGTCAATGGTAAACACATTGAATATTTGCTTTAAATATTTATGAAAAATATTTATACGCGTTGGCGTTGCCCCTTCCGAGGAGACTGGAGAATTGTCATTGAAACTCTCAGGCCAACAGATGTGAAGAAGGAAACTTTAAAGTAAATTTGTGCTGGGATAAAGTTAGAATATCTGAGGTTTCAGAGGCTTTAAACTTGGTCAGAAATATGACTTTTAACCAGGTTTGCTGATGAGCTTTCTTGAAGAACAGAAACCCAGAAATGTAGTACAAACCACCGTCCGCACTTGTATTTTAAGTGTTAAATCAAGCAGACTTAAAATTGGTTACTTTTTCTAAAAATACTGTTCCCGAATCTTGTATTTTATAGTCCTAAAAATCGTTTAGACACCATGTTGCTTAGTTAAATCTTATTTATAACAAGGTAATGTACGCTTCCCATCAAAAAACTTCATTAAAAACATTGATCAAACCTCTTTACAGACACTTAAAAATATTACATACAGATGGATATGGCGTACGTATCTGCAAAGACCTTTTACGATCTGCAGTTCCATCTTCCTGACATTTGCTGGACAAGCCGCAGGAGGAGGAGGAGTCTGGTGGGGACTGGAATTACCCGCTAATCCGCAACGGACCGTGTCCAGCCACCGCTGTTGACACATTTCCGACCTGACTTGGACTGGAACTCGAACTCCAACTGGGAACTGTGTGTGTTTTATACCCCACCACCCAGCCACCTCTATTCCCGTCCAGACCAGACTTCTGGTTAAGCATTTGCAACAACATAAGCCGCCGCTGCTGCTGCTGCTGCTGCTGCTGCAACAGTTGCATCTTTGGCAGCAGGCAACATTTTTGCTTTGTTGTTAATTTGGCCAAACGACGGGAGCGAGAACGTGTTTTTTTGGGCCAACATTTCGCCAGAGCGAAGACAGGGAAGCCACACGGTAAGAAAATGCAGTCACAAGTGGCAATCATGAGGGTCAATCACTGAATATTGTTTATAATTAAATCGGTGGAAAGGAGGAACTCTCTAGAGTTTAGGCAGTGTGACTTTATTCTCCACGATTTCTTCAATATATCCAAATAGAAATAGAATAGAAATATACCCTAAGTTGTGGCATAATTTTTAGTTCTGTGCAGGGAAACAAGTTACGCAAAACGAGACAACAAAACCGCCGAATGAACAACAGCAAATATGTGTGGCAACCTCTCCGCGTGGCTCCGTTGAACTCTGTGTGTGTTTTTTTTGGTGAAGGAGAGCCAGGGGGAGGCGAAGAGGCACAGGAGGAGCAGTGCGTCGCCACCGATTGCACCACAACAGCGATTGCGGCATCCCGAAGTGCTCCTGAGACTCCAAGCCAAATCCTGCTGGCCAAGAATTTCCCAGAACGAGTTGAGTTACTTAACAGAAGCCAAATATTTATAGCTAACAAGATTACACAATTAAAAATATATAGTTAAATATATGCACTTCCCTTAGCTAAGCTATTTTCCCCGAGCCTTTAATGAATACTCAAATGAAACCCCATAAATTTAAACCACTTAACAAGAAAACCAAAACATTTAACTATAAACAGCAAAGACAAAAGCCGTGTGAATATAAAGTATTTCTCTGTGGAAACCGTCTTGATTTGACCCACAAATAAAGACTTCTTTTAGCCTTTCTATCCGCAAAAATTATAATATTAAACGCATAAAATCAACGATTGCATTTTGGAAATATTATTACCCATCTTTGTGGCTATATTCGATTTTGTGTTTTTTTTTTACTCTTTATTACAGCTTATGAATTTTTGTGATATCCAAATGGGGAATGCCCACATTGTCTGAAGGTGTCCAAAAAACCAAACATTGGCCATTCAAAAGTCACCGGAATGGGAGAACTTTCGCGGATAGCAGAAGAGATTGCCGCTTGAGATAAAGACTTTGCCTCAATTAGCATTCAGATGCTAATCATTCGATTGATTAAAGAGCAGGAAAAAATACGAAATTACAAATAAGCTGCCTACTTGCGGGCTGACTTCCTAAGGCCAAGCCAAAGTCTACTTTCAGGGTTGAACTTGAAACGGGGATCCCCGGAACGGAAGGCAGGGGCGTCGTCGTGACACCCAAAGGCCCCACTTCATCAGCGCAACGCTCCCACTCGAGCTTTTCCCAGCTCCCACCCTCAGTTTTCCCCACTTCTTGGTGGGAACGTGGCTGTGGGGCAGAGGTAAAACCCCAAAGGGTTGCTGCACAGCCAGAAAATGAGCTCATTTTTACATTTCAAAAGTAAAAACTAAAGAAAAAGTAAGCATAAATAGGAAAAAACTACCATAAATCCGCTTTGAAAGTTTTCCAACTTTACTATATTGATGATAAGCTGCTTTACTTTTATCTTTATAAATTCCTGTAGCTTTAGTTTCTTAACTTTAAGCAAACAGAATGTAAATAAATAAATAAATATCTTTACAAATAAATTATAAATTTCATGCATTTTTGATCAGTGTGCCTTTGTTTCAAAACTTGAGCTTGTCTGGAAGTCCTAGAAATTGCAGAAGCAAGTCAGCGGGAATTGCCTTCTTCCAGGCCAGAAGGACATTGCCTTTGTCAACTCCTTCAGGCGCAGGACAATGCAATCAATCCCACCCTTCACCCTCCAGACAGACAGACAAAACTTCCTGCTTCACCCCTTTTCAGCTTAACTCACCTTCGTTATGGCTCTTCTTTGTGGTCCTCCAATGGCAGTGTCTACTGTTAACCATTGACTTTGGCATGCTCCTCAAGCGAATCTGCAGGGACAAGAAAGACAAGAACAATTAATAAAAAATAAAAACAGGAGACAGATACAAATGAAGATGAAGATAATAGATAGATTTTGTAGAAAACCCACAAGAATATTAATATTTTGGGCATACTTTTCGGGATAAACTGTGCCCCACAAGAGTACTTCATCTGCCACACTTTAATCTCGAACTGAGCATAGCCGAAACAAAGTACTAGCCACTCTGGTAAATGACCCACTCGAGCCTCAATCGACTCCTCTTTGGCGACGATCTTCGAGTGCCAGCCAGTGAGTACTGAGTAGTGAGTAGTGAGTGTATCGAGCACTGGCGCTGAGTGCCTTTGTCTGCGCAGGGAAAGTGCCTCGGGGGCCACCACAGCAGCACCATCACAAAACGCAAAGCGAAAACACAAGACGAGACCCAGCAAAGCGGTGGTAACAAAATAATAATAATAAAGAAAAAAGAAACATAGAGAACGGCTTCAATAAACACAACACAGAGCAAACATCTAGTTCAATCAGTGGCAATTCAATTGAAGAGCACAACTCGAAAAAGATTCAGGGTCGGAGAGGCTCTGCCGGAGGGGAAATTGTGGGAGGGTGTACCCCAAAACATAGAGTCACAAAGCGAGGCTTCAATAGTTTTTAAGTTCTTTTAGATTTTTATCATAACACAGCATATTTTGTAATATAATATGCACTCTTGGAGCTCTCTCGCAGCTTCAAAATGTATATTTTTATGGCAAAAGCTTGTATATTCTTATATGTAACTTCCTAAACCCAAGCCTCAACTTTACCTCAACTAGAGAACAGTAAAAATATGCCAGTTTTACACCAAGATCCTCCCCGAAACTATATATGGATGCTGGCTTGTATGTTTGCTTTGGTTGTTGTCAAAACATTTGCATTTTTCTTCCTGCAAGCTGTCACTCTGCCACCGCTGCCACTGCAACTGCAACATGGCAGACATTGACCCTGACGACCCGCATCTGGCCATGTGCATACCCGCCCCCCTCTTATGAGCACGCCTCTGGTTAAAAGAGGGTGCAACACCGCATCAACATCAGCAGCGGGGCGGGGGGTGAGAGTGTGTCTGAGAAAAGGTCATTGGGCTTCGGAGCTGCATCCTGGCGGAGTTTCCCTGTCAGTGTCAATGACACCAACTAACCACACACACGGGGAGTGGCTACCTTCACCAGTTTCTACCTCCTGAAGTGTACTCATATTTATCACAAAAATTTAAGGGGTTACATCGTGAAAATTATAGAAAATTTGCCAAAAAATTAGATATTGAGTTTTGAATGCAGAAATGTTCTACTATAAAAACCAAGAAGAAAAAACCAAACCAGACTGAAATCGGTTGAGTTTTAGCCAAGTTATGAACAAAAAACCCTTAAAGGAGTTACCGATTTTTCGGCAAAAAAAAAGTAAGGGGTTACATCGTCAAAATTTTATAAAATTGGCCAAAAAATTAGATATTGAGTTTTGAATGCAGAAATGTTCTACTATAAAAACCAAGAAGAAAAAACCAAACCAGACTGAAATCGGTTGAGTTTTAGCCAAGTTATGAACAAAAAACCTCTAAAGGAGTTACCGATTTTTGGCCAAAAATCCATCGTCAAAATTTTATAAAATTGGCCAAAAAATTAGATATTGAGTTTTGAACGCAGAAATGTTCTCCTATAAAAACCAAACCAGACTGAAATCGGTTAAGTTTTAGCCAAGTTATGAACAAAAAAACCCACATTTGTAGGCCACAATGTTCTCCTATAAAAACCAAAAAGAAAAAACCAAACCAGACTGAAATCGGTTGAGTTTTAGCCAAGTTATGATCAAAAAACCCTCAAAGGTTTCACCGATTTTTAGGCCAAAAAAAAGTAAGGGGTTACATCGTCAAAATTTTATAAAATTGGCCAAAAAATTAGATATTGAGTTTTGAATGCAGAAAAGTTCTATATAAAAACCAAGAAGAAAAAACCAAACCAGACTGAAATCGGTTAAACTTTCGCCAAGTTATGGTCAAAAAACCCGGTAAAAGGTGTTACCGATTTTAGGCCAAAAAAATGTAAGGGGTTCCATCGTCAAAATTATGGAAAATTGACCAAAAAATTAGATATTGCGTTTTGAATGCAGAAAAGTTCTTCTATAAAAACCAAGAAGAAAAAAGCAAACCAGACTGAAATCGGTTGAGTTTTAGCCAAGTTATGAACAAAAAAACCCACATTTGTAGGCTAAAAACTGACGCTTTTTTTAATGTAATGGATAATAATTTCTTAAAGCTTTAACTCGGATATATCTGCTGAAATTGTTTTGGGTGCACGTAAACGGCGAATGCAAATCGCAGACTAAAAAATAAAGGCAAAAAACATTTCACATAGCAGCTCAAACATTTACCCGCGATAAGATAATGCCCCTTTGGACCAAATGAGTAAATATTTGAGGAGTCGATAAAGGCAATGGCAAAAAGAGCAAATCAGTCTGGATAACAAATGAATGCTAAATATTCCGGGCATACTAGCTAGGAGGGGAAAAGGAGCTAAGGGAATTCCTACTGGTTGTGCAATATGAAAATATCTAGAGATAAAAAAGATATACTCTTCAGAAATCCCCTTTATCTGCATATAAATTACAGTTTATAGCGTAGTTTAATAATAAAAAGATACTTAACTATATAATTTGTGATCATAATAAGTCATAATAAATAGAATAATCTGAGAAGAGATGACATAGAAGAAGGTATCATGTTTTTGTGTCTTGCTTCTTTAAATAATAAATATTTATATCAAAGTTCAAAGGGCTTTAATTGGCAATCGATCTTTGTTCTGTGGCATTCACATCGTGTCTGCTATCATTGAGTATCAATTGTATTCAGATGCTGGCGCTTCAATCACCCCAATTGCAATCAATCACACGCACACCCGGTCCTTCCTATGCAAATAACACAACAATTGCTGCCCCGCCTTTCACATTGAGCGTATTTTTTGCATGCCAAAAGAATCAATGTCCGGGCAAGACAGGTGATGATCAGCCGAGAGGAGGATGATTGTACGAAGGAAAAGAAAGATTGACAGATACCTCTGATGGTTCTTGCATAATATCTTTAGGATTGAGAGCCCTAAGAACTTAAGAGGCTTAAGAACCAAGCTCAGATACTCTCCTATTTCATTAACTTCTTACTACTCAATATGTACTTTTAATAAAGGAGACTCTTCTCTCTCCTTAAGACAAGTCCTGGTTTATTTCGGACTTAATACATGTTGTTTCTTTGGATGTTTACGCAATTGCTTGGCGCTTGGCTCTTTCAACGCCAGACGACTACGACGACGACGACGACGCTGATCTGGGATTCCAAACGGAGGAGGCCGCAGGCTGCATTGCAGCTTCTATTTTTAGGCAAGCCACTTGGACGCATCTCTGGGTCCAGCAGCCACCCTCGTCTTCGTCCTCGCCTGCGCTAATAGATCGTGGCAATAATTTAATGGACATCCTACAAAGGGGGAATGGGAATGGAAACGGGAATGGGATTTTCCTTTGCGTTGTCGTGATGCCTTTTGGTCATGCGAACGGGAGAATCGAGACCAGCATCTCCGCCTTGTAAAGATTCTCAGAGTGTGCCTGCGTGTGTGTGTGCCCCGCCTGCGACCATTCCACTCACAACCCACATATGGTGGCCTGGCCATGACTTGGATTTATATTTAGTTCGCTTCCTGCTTCTGCTTCTGCCACTCGAGATGGGAGCGTGGAAATGGAAATGGAAATGGGACCTGAAATGGGAGTGGGATGGAATGGTTGGATCGGTTGGGCTGTGATGTGAGGACCCTAGATGGGGAAATGTCTGTCGATTGTCACTAAAATTGTATCGATTGCACTTTAATATCTCCCGTGATTTATGCGAAAGATTTTCTCTTTGCCCCTTGAAGTCTAGGAGGAACTCTTCTTCGGCTTCGGCTGTCAAAACATAATTTCCAGCCTCCCCATATATCATCTTGTATTCTCTTTGTTTTTCTGCCACGCTGTAGAAACTAAAATTAGTCAAAGGCATCTATTTATTTTCCACTCTGCTTTCTTTTCGTCTGTGGCAAGCCCTTGGGGCACGAGCAGCCTTAATTAAGAATGTTAACTTAATTGTTTGGACGCGGAAAAAAACCTATAAATATAAATAGCCCCCAAAAGAAGTCGGCAAAGTGCCCTGAATAAATAAAATATGACAAATGTGTGGCTCCCTGTCTATAATCCATGGAATTTAAAACAAATTTAAATTAAAGTGTTGATAAAAGAATCTACTCTTCCCCTCAGATCTCAGATGAACACAGATGAAGCTGGTCCATTTTTGCAGCTTAGAGAGCGTAAAATCTGTTTCCAGGAACCGCAAAAGCCACAAAACCAGAAGGAGAAGAGACCAGTAGAAGCGGGCATCCAGGGGAGAGTGCACAATTATTTAAGGGGGGAGATACCTACGCAAACCTAGAAAAAGCCTAGGTCTTTTCCATTGGATTCCGGGAAATTGAAAACAAAGCGAGTCAAGTTTGTTATGTATATATTTAGTGGCATCTCTTAGCTTAACAAAAAAAAATTTTTTGTAAAAAAAAAAAACAAAATGGCGGAAATATGACCGATCCAGTCACGGTGACAAATTCTGCGGGCGTCAACTTCCTGGTTAAACTTTTCATCAGAAACAAAAAAAAAAGATTTTGTTATAATGAGAAAGCTTTAATGAAGTGCGTAGTAGAGGGATTTTCATGATTTCGAAAAATTAGNGGTTTCACAACTTGCAGGTTATGGAGTACATCAGGGAAATCCGTAAAACTAAACTTTATACGTTAAGTATTATATTTCCAAATATTATTCCTTTATATTCCCGGACATCCTCCCCTTTCTATTGATAGAGAATGATCTCAAGTTGATCTCAAACTGATCCCACAGCCTCTGCCTTAAAATTTGCATAAATTTCAATTAAGACAGCGTCTAATATATGTTATAAATCAATCTTGTAGTATATATTCGAGATCTTTGCCATGTATGGCGAGGAATGTTATCTCATCGTCTCCCTCCATTTCTCAATTGAGTTGTGAGAATTGTTTTGTGCCTCTCGCACGATCGATTTGATGGCAGAGTGCTCCAATTCTGATTCGACTTCTTTATTGACAGTTTTATGAGTCCTCGGGCAGCCCTCGCTCGGGGGTATTGTTTCGTCCCCCATTCGATTTTATCGCAGATTTTGCAGATTTAGAGCAATAAACTTTATGAATCGTGGAGAGACAAGCGCAGCCACTGGAGTCGTGTCTCCAGCGGCGTGTTTTTGGATAACCGTTAGACGCCGAAAGATTTGGAGTCTCCGCAAGCGGAGTCTAATTGATGCCATTAATGCTAATTTGGACCGATTTGGTTGGAGATGTTTGGGCAACTTTGGCAAGGGGAACAAAAGACAAAAGAGAGCCCAAACAAAGCGAGCCAGAAGAATCGAACAAAACGGTTCTTACACACGCGTAACTGAGACACCGAAATTATTTATCCGAATCTCAGGCCTCCCTCCCCCCGCATCCCGTGAGTTCTCACTTTCCGACAAGTCAGCAAAGTCAGCGAATTGCGGGAAGGGAACGAGGAGACTCTCCGCCGGCTTCGCTTCGTATTCCCATTTCACTGGAATCTCGGCGCAAGTTTGGCATGGGAATGCTTTTATTTTCGGTTGTTGTCACCAACAAACCCATAATAAACACCTTAAAAATGTCAACATCATAAGGCCGCCTCTCCTGGCAGCTCTCCTCTTTCCAAAGCAGGCAAATAATATCATGAAAATAAAAAAGAGCTTTCAATAAATTTGCTGCGCCCTCGATTTCCGACGTTTGACATTGGCATTGGCCGGGCCTTGCCTTGTCTTGCTTTAAAGGTTCCTCTGGGAAGCGTTCCTCTTTTTGTTCAGAGAGTAACGCCACGCACGCGCTGGTTAAAAAACAGATTAAGGAATCCCAAAAAGGGCAGCAACTCCTACTTGCTCTCCTTCTGCTCCTGCTGCTGCCGTTCTTCTCCAACCTTTTTCTGCACCTCGAAGGCTGTGGGTAGGCGGACGACAATCCAGCTTGGTTGCCAGCAGCTGACAAAAGGAGGAGGAGGTGAAGAGCTGGTATCAGAAGCAAGGACACAATGCAAAAAAAAGGGAGTACCAGAAAATGGTTTATTTACAGGCTATGTAGAATGCAATTTTGTAGTTTCCTTATGAAGAAAATGCTCAAAGGGTTGGTAAACCTAAACAGTTCAAGGGCTTAAGGTAAAATCCTTATAAATCGTAAATAAAACAGTTAAAGCAAGTGTAACCAGTACCAGCCTCATAATAATAAAAATAATTATAACACCAAAGCATTGTATTTCATGGGATTCAGTGTTACTTATTTGACTTTCTCGTTTTCCGAGCCATTTGTGCCTTTACACCATGTCAATATTATGTTTGGAACAATAGAAGCTCTATAAAGAAGACAAGCTTGTCGGTTTCTTACAAATAAATAATTCGATATGCCACAGGTTGTACCCGTTACAAATGCGTTCAAATTCACCTGTAGAGAGTGTAACCTATTTCCAAAGAACTCTAAACAAATACGATTATTTTGATATTCTAAATAACTAAGCCATTAAGAGATTCCCCCAATTGCTTTCAGTGTGAAGAGTGGCGGAAAGGAAGGGAGAGGAAGAGCAGATCGCACTGCTGAGCCGAGTTCAATGTCAAGTTCGTGAGCTCCTTCTTCTCTCTTGCTTCCTCCGCTTCTTCTCCATGTGCTTGCTCCGCCTGCGCTTTTGTTGTTGATTTGCCTCTTGCCTTTTGCAGTCTCCCGCGGGAGTTGCTTGCTGTTGTTGCCATAGTGGCTTATGTTGTTGTTGTTGTTGGGCTGTATGCGCTCATCGCCAAATTCATACTACTGGCCACGCCCCAAGAGTGACGGCATAGGCGCCAGGCTGCCCAAAAAAAATAAAACGGAGTTTGGGAACACACACTCCTTACCCTCTCCTCGCGCTCTTACTCCCCACTATATCCAGTCTTACTGCTCTCTTTCTCGCTCCCTCCCTGGTCTACCAGCCTGGCTGTCATCTCCCTCCCACGGCCCGTTAAGTGCCCACTTTGGCGTCTCGCGAGATTTCTATCTTACCGTGTGTGCCTACCCCCTTCCTTCCTTCCTTCCTGTCAAGGACGCACTCTGAGTCACGCTTATGACAACCGAGCATGAGTGAGTGAGTCATTGTCCGAAATTTTGGAATCTGAGATCCCCAAAAAAGGTCAAATAAAATCCCTACAAGAAAAAAGTTCACGAAATTGGGCATAGGAAGCAATTCAACCGGAACGCAGGGCGTCCAACGAATCAGGCAAGCAAAACAAAAGCGCTTAAAGGGTTAATATAGGAGCAGAAGCAACAACAAGAAGTTTAAGTTATGCAATAAGAATCTATATGTGTAGTATGTATTCCCCCCTCCTCAGCAGCATCAGTCATCTCTTTGCTTTTGTTTGGTTTTATTGCTGTTTTATTGCGTTGCTATCCCGTTAAAGGTTTTCTGCCTTTCCTCTATTCCCCAGTATTTGCTGTTAATATTGCTGTTGTTTTCGTGTACATATGTACATATGTAGTGGTGGTTTCTGGTGGTTGCAATGTCAAAAAAAAACCCGAACAAAACAAACAAAAACAAGCGAGATGACGGAGTTTCATTAGCGCGTTTTAAACTAATTAAACACGCTAGATTATCTAGCTCCCCTCTAAGCACCCACACTCCTGCCCTCACGCAAATTCTAAGTTTTTTTCTTTGCTTTTGAAAGCAACAACAATTAATCCCGGCTGCCTTGCTGTTTGCAGGAACAGTTAGTTTTGGGAGAGCGAAAGAGAGAGCCGGCTGCTGCACGCACACCAAAGCACTTACGCACGCACCACGCACACGGGAATTTTATTGATTTTTCACACACACACACAGTGACATCAAAAGGGACAGAGAATGAATGGCAGGCACAATAATAAACGGGAGCTGCAGAGATAACGGCAATAAGAGTATGATAATGGCAAATAACCAAAATAAGCAGCAAAAGCAAAAACAACAGGGCCAAAGAGCGTAATTTGCAGCACAAAGGTAAACACGAAAAGTGCATTACACCGCCCAAAACAGGCTCAGACTCACTCTCTTCGTTGCTCTGCCGCGCGCTCTCCCTCTCTATCTCTCCTTCCTGCACAACTCCTTATTGCTCCTTTCGCCACAGACTTGGCAGATTTTGGCACACGCCCAAAAATAAAGCGAATGCCTGCACAAAAACAAAATACGTTACGCACACACACACAATGCACTCGCAAAAACAACAGTAATTTAAGTAAATGCCGGGTGGTGGCAACTACCGTTAGTTATCCTTTGGGACTCACTTTTTGGTTCGCTCCCTCGCTTCGTTTTCTTTTCCTTCCTTTGCTGCAACCTTTCGATGGCGTTCTTTCGCTTTATGTATTTTACTATACATTTGTTTAGCACAGAACACTAATTAATCACTCGCGCTAAACTACAACTATTTTCGTTTGGTTATTATTGCACTGCGAATAGGCGGGTGAAGCGCGCCAACTTCTCCGCTCCGAATTGCACAGTTAGTTTGCTTTAATTCGCAACGTTTGTGATTGTCACACGCGAAATTTCGTTTTTTTCTATTTTGTTAAAAAAAATAAGCGCCCTTAGTTTGAATTGCTAGTAAAGGGGCCGCCGTCAGCTATTATTTTTTTTGGCTCGGTCGGCTTGCTTGATATAAATGATTTTGGCTCTGATGTTTTCGCCGTCGAGGTTAGCGATGTTTTCCGATGTTTTTCGATGTTTTTCGATGATATTCGATTGAAAGCGAATTTATTCGGTTGTTTTTCAATTCACTCCCAAAAGTCTGCTACGGTTTTCGCCGAAACTCACTGTCAGAATTCTGTTAATTTCACTCTGTTACAATTTGGATTTCCCCGACACCATGCAAAATTCTGTAAATTACACCGACAAGATTCTGTTAAGATTTTATTTCACCAACAAAATTCTGTTAATCCACAGCACTGTTAACCCATAACGATATTTTTATTCGATTTTACCGAGGTTTTCCGATGTTTTTGTTGGAATCGAAAATATTCATTTGATATTTTCTAGCTGACGACCCAGCAACCAGCGTTGCCAGACCTCGTAACCGTACTAAATACTGAGCAGTGTTGAATAAGACTGGCCCTGAATAAAGCGGCAACTCTGCCTTAAAACGGTAAATTTAAAAGTTTTTTTTTGTAAAACGCACGTGTTGTTCCTACGTTAACTTTGATGTCAAAAAATTGTGCATTTCTCTGGATATTATGTTAATTCCGCACCTGTTGCTGTGGCCAGTACTTTTCGGGGCCTTGGCCGCCGCACCGCCCTCTGCTTCCTTCGCCCAGAAAGCGGCGGAGGTGGCCAAGCTGCGCAGCGAACTGGAAAAAGCTCGCGAAAACAACGACGGAGCCCAGGTAAGGATAAAAGTGGAATATGTGGCCACTTCAGCGGGGTTATCATGGAGCTCCCTTTCACAGCACGATGGTGCTGGGCCGGTGGTGGCGCCCGAGTGGACGCAGCGCGGCGGGAGGCCCCTCCCGGGACCGGCAGCAGCCAAGGTGGTGGTGGACTCCGCCTCGCTGAACAGCGCCGCCGCTCTTCGCCATGAGATTCAGCAGGCGGTGGCGCGGCAGGGACAGGCGCCGGAGATTGTACAGCTGGAGGCGCACCTAAAGGAGATTACCGGCAGCAGCAGCAACGGCCCGACCGCCAACGTGGGCAGTGCTCGCGAGGAGATGCTGGGCGCAGCAGATGCGGCCACTAAAGAGGACCTCGAACCCAATGTCGTGGAGGCCAACGCGGTGCCGGGTGCCATCGATCTGGATCAGCTGCAGCGCTTGGAACTGTCCAAGCGGCGGACGCGCGACATGCTCGTTCTGGGCCGCATCGAGGAGCTGCTGAACGCAAGCCTGCCGGCGGAGGTGGACCATTGGTTCACCCTGCAGGCCAATGGCAGTGCCTTTTTGGTGGGGCAGCAGCCGGAAACGCTGCTAGTGCTAACCGGGGACTTTCATCCCCTCCAGATTTATGCTCTTTCCGCCCCGGTGACTGCACTGCTGGCCCTGGATCGCTGGAATGGCCAGCGGCATGTCCAGGAGGGACTCCTGGTGATGGCCTCAACGGAGCAGCAGCTCCGCTGGCTGCGCTTGGAGCCAGAACACGGAGGACTCGCTGTCTTCTGGGACTGGCCACTGGGCACTGGCGGTGGGGCGGTGACCAAGATGTGTGCCTTCAGCCTGGAGGATGGCAACTTCCTCGCCCTGGTGGCCAATCGGACGCTCAGCATTTATGCCTACGACCTGGAGGCCCAGCAGTTTTGGATTGCCCAGCGGCTGCAGCTGACGGAGGAGATCTCCGACCTGGAAGTGCTCGATGCCGGACGAGAGGTGCTCCTGGTGGTGGGCCAGTTCGACGAGGCCTTCGTCTTCGTCTGCAGCCCCCGCGGAGAGCAGCTGCAGCTGCGGCAGCGTGTGGCGGCGCCGCAGGTGACCGGCATCACGGCCTTCCACATGGGCGGTCGCAGCTACCTGGCGCTGGGCGGCCTCTGGCCCCAGATCCTGGTCTACGTTCAGGGGCAGCTGGTGCCGCGCACCATACTCGGCCAGAATTTCGGCTTCGTGGAGCACTTCCTGCCCGTTCCCGTGCGCAGCTACCGCGACGATCTGCTGCTGCTCGTCCAGCATCGCGTCGACTTCGATCCGCACTCGCTGCTCGTCCTGGAGCTGCTCGTGTGGACGGGCGAGGCCTTTGAGGCGGGTCTGCCGGCGCCCTGCAGCGGTGGCACCTACGGCGCCAGCTGCCTGCTGGATCAGGAGCGGGACGGAGGCATTGCGGGCGCTGCCCTGCTGCGTCAGCGGGATCAACCGCCGCTGGTGCTGGTTCCGCGCAAGCAGGCGCCTTCGGGCCTCTTTCGGCTGGAGACGCAGCTGCTGGCGCGTAACTCGGAGTCGCAGGACCTGCAGGAGATCCACCAATTCATGCTGGATTGGGTGCACGAGCAGGATGAGCTCATCCAGCTGGCCCAGAAGCTGTTGAGTGACGAGGAGCAGCAGCAGCAGGGGGAGGAGGAGCACTTCGAAGAGGTGTCCACCCCGCTGGTGATCAACGAGGGCGGTGGCATTGAGGAGCTCTTCGTGAACGAGGTCCGCTGGACGGGCGCGGATGCTGCACTGGACCTGCTGGAGCTCCTCGAGCAGATTCGCCTCTTGGATGAGCACCTGTCGCCGGCGACAGGTCCCCCCAAGCGAGCGAAACGCCAGCCGGATGCTCTGTTCAACTTTCACTACGAGAAACTTGAGGTGGATGCCATCGAGGCGGGGCAACTCAGCGTGGAGCAGCTGAACCAGGTGCCTTTCTACATACAAAACTCCTCGCTGGAGCTGCTGTTGGGCACGCTGAATGTCCAGCAGCTGGAGCTTATGGAGGCGCCAGACGAGCACCTTGACCCAGTCGAGGGAACCGAGTCCCATGAGAGCTTGGAGCTAGCTGGCGACCTGGAATGCTCGTTCATTAATGGCAAGAGTTGGAGCGGTCTTCTCGAGGAACTCGTGTGGCGGCATCGTCCCCTGAAGCTGGCTCAGCTGACTGTGGATGGAGTAAGTCGCTGTCCAGGGCTAGTTTTTCCCCAGCTTATGGCTTTTTTTCGCTTTCCACAGCCTGTAATCTTTGAGGATTCACTGCATCTCAATTCCCTGAACGAGCTGAGCTTCCCGGGGGACTTCCTTTGGTCGCAGGGCAACGAGACAAGCGTTGTGCAGGCGCCCAAGGAGTTCAGCAACAGCCTCTGTGAGTAGTATTTGTAGTTTTCTATTGCATCTGTTGTATATTTTGCATCTTTTGCATCTTTTGCAGCTGTGAATGCCATTGATACCTCAGGCACCATCAACGGAATGAATCCCCTGGATGCAATCACTTTGAGCGATGCCCAGGACTGGCCGGGTTGGGTCACCTTCTCCCATTTGGAGGTGTCCGAGCAATTGGAGGTGAGGCGTTCATTCATTTATTATTTGCATAATTTGCTCATTCGTTTATGTGTTTATTCTTTTCACAGCTGAATGGCAGCGCCCAGGGCCGTCAGTTCGACGAGGCGCCTCTGAATCCCACCCTGCTGGAATCCCGCCTCATCCACGCCGACTGTCACTTCGATCAGATTCTGGTGCGAGGACCTGTCCGACTCTCGGGCAACTTGGACAACGACAGCTTCGACTCCCTGCTGGGTGATCTCGTCCAGCGATCGCCCGACTCGGGACAGGAACTCCGGGTGACTGGCGCCAAGCGGGTGGATCAGCTGCTCCTGCCCGTGGACGCCCACGTCACGGATAATGCGCTCAACGGGATTCCCCTCGATGACTTTGTCACCAAGCATTTGCCGCAAACGCTGAAGAATTTAACGCAACTCGGCGGATACGTCTACTTTCACCAGCTGCAGCTGGCCCCGGGCCACGCCTACGATGGCGTTCGCCTGGAGGAGCTACTGGCCGACAGTCTGCAGCTGGATGGGCCACCGCCGCTGAATTCACCTCTCACCCGCCTTCGCTTTGTGGGCTCCTCCTCCCAGCCCCAGTTCGTGAGCCTGCAGGTGAATCACAGCCTGAATCAGGTGCCACTGGCCAGCGGCTACCAGCTGCTCCACGAGCCGCTTCACCTCAACACGGCCAGCTTCCAGCGACTGGCGGCAGAGCGGGCTCAGGTGAATCACAATGTGACTGGCGGCGGCCTCCTCAATGGCCAGAGCCTGGGAGATCTGCTCAAGGCGAAGCCACGCACCTGGTCGGGTGAGGTGCACGTGCAGGAGCTGATCCTGCCGCAGGGCGTGCAGGCGGATCACCTGCAGGGGATTAGAGCGGACTTTCTGCTCGATTTCCTGCAGCAGCTGGACGAGTTGCCGCTGCTGATCCTCCAGGGACGCCTGCAGGTGGAGCGGATCGCCGTCAGTGACTCGATCCATGTGGCCGAGACCCTCAACGGACGGGAACTGAGCGAGCTGCAGCGCCAGGTGGTGTGGCTGGATAGACGCAACGAACTGAGGACACGCTGGATCCTCAGGGAGCCGCCGCTCATTGCGGGAAACCTGCACATCTTGGGGAGTTTCAACGAGCGCCTGCTGCCCGAACTGCTGGACGACATTGTGCTGCGCCCCAAGGAGGGCGAGGCAGCAGTGCACATCATCGAGGGCACCAAAAGCTTCCTGGCCCCCATTCGTGCGGAGCATCTGCAGCTGGCTGCCCTCAATGGCATTCCCTTCGAGCGGCTGGCAAACAAAGTCAGTGGTCAAAACCTCTCGGGCAATGTCCAGCTTCAGGGACGTCTCTACGTCGAGGATCTCCGGCTGCAGGGTGCGCTCAATGGGAATGGCGAGTCTCTGGGACAACTGGAGAAGCTGCTGCGCTGGGATCCCAGCCAGCGGGACTTTGTGCAGCGCGGGATTGTGGCAGTGCCGGCTGGCAAGCGGCTGGAGCTACTCGCCGTGCAGGGTCACCTGGGTAACAACCGCAGTGGCGAACCGCTGCAGCGGACCTTCGATCAGATGATCTTCAAGGATCTTCAGCAGGAGCAGTCCGGAATCCGGTTGCAGGGCCACAAGACCTTCACTGGACGCGTTCGCATCAAGGAAGGCGCCCACATAGGCAGCCTGAATGGCCTGGATCTGGATCAGCTGCTGCGGCAGCTCATCTTTGTCGACGCGCCGGCGGAGGAGGTGTCCGTGCTGACGCCTGTCTTGTATGAGGCGGCCACTCGCCTGGAAGGCCTGCAGGCGGAGCGCCTGGTGCTGGCCGGGGAGCTGCTCAACGGCTGCAATGTGAGCCAGTGGCTCAGGGACACGATTCGCGTGGATCGCGACTTTCGGGGTGCCAACGGTGAGCAGGAGAATCCCTAAAATACACCTAAATCAGTTTCGTTTTCTTCTTCTCAGTCACCTTCGCCCAGGGATCCCTGGACGGCAACTCGCTGGCGGTGGAGCAGCTCAACCAAGTGGATATGTCGCAAGTCGTGACCCGGCACACGGAGCAGTATCTGGCAGGGAACTTGACGGTCGAGGAGATGCTCCTCGATGGGCAAGTCCAGGTGGGCGGCAACGTCAACGGTCGCAACCTCTCGGCGGAGTACGCCAACACGTTAATGGTGCGTGATCATTTACCCATCTCTCCATCCATCTCTGTGATGTGTTCCCCTTACAGACCAATCCCCTGCCAAGCAGAGAGCAACGCGTGGAGACGCCCCTGTTCCTGGGCTCCATTGAGGTAACCGGAGCGTTGGACATCAGCTCCCCGGTGAGCGGTCTCAACCTGAGCGACGTGGCCACCCTGACGACGGAGCCCCTGCGCCTGGAGTCGCCCCTTTACTTTGCCCGCCTCGAAGCGCCCTTCCTGCAAACGGATCAGCAGCCGCTGAACGGATTCGATTTCGGGGATTGGTACGAGCGCAGCCTCTGGGCCAGGGGCAGGCCGCAGCAGGAGATCACCGGCAGCTGGCGGGTGAAGAAGCTGCGCGTGAAGCAGCCTGCTGCCGATGAGCTGCGACCCCGCCGGCAGACGGCCAAGGAGAGCTACCGGGATCTGTGCGAGCGCCTGTCGCGGATCCTGCTGCCCTATCAGGTGCAAAAGCTGCGCCAGAGTTTCACGCTGCAGCAGGAGGCGGGGGATGTGCGTCGTGTGTTTGCCTTGGAGGCGCCGGGCGGCGTCACCTATCTGCTGATCAACGAACGCGGCTGCTGGACGCGCATCCACCGCTGGAATGGCACTGGGTTCGTGCAATCCGGAGCCTTCCAGAGCGGCCCCGTTGACGAGGTGACCGCCCTGCTGGTGGGCAACACGAGTGCCGTGCCGGAGTTCGCCTTCATGACCAGCTACGAGATGGAGGAGGATGAGCACGAGGCCAGCTGGAATTGCAGTGGCCTGAAGCCCAGTCTTATCGGTTGGCAAATGACCAGGGAACGTCATGGAGCCATGGAACCCATGGACGTGCCCCTGGCCAGGCTGAGGGCTCTGCAGGAGCAGCAGCAGCAGCACAGCCAGCGCGTTCTGCCGCCGCATCCCGTCTACCAGGAGGCCATCAGGTACCTCCAGCGACCCGCCATCGAGTCGCAGCTGGGCAAGGAGTGGCAGGAGCAGAAGCGGCGACAGGAACTAGAGCCCGCGGAGCTGGCCAGGATGCGTAGCCGCCTGCTGGACACGCTGGAGTTTCGGCTGCAGGCGGAGGTGAACATCACGCAGCTGAGCATCCCCGAGAGCGATCTCTACGACGAGCACCTGGTCGAGGACTTCCTGCAGCTGTTGCAGCAGCTGCGCGGCCTGCGACGGCGCCTGGACATCGATGCTTTGCCCCTGCCGGACACTCCGGCCCGTGTCCTGGCCGCCCGAAGTGCTCAGCTCATCTGGCCGGTGCTCCAGGAGCTGCGGGGGCTCGCCAAGGGAAATACCAGCGGCGAACAGGAGCTGCGGCTGGAGCAAGCCTTGGTGGATGTGCTGACGTTGGCCAATGAGGGCAGCAAAGAAGCCAGCGGAGCTGCCGAAGATGAGAGGCTGCATGCGGTGATTGAGAGATTGCGGGAACTGCAGCGGGCACTGCACCAGCTGGAGGAGGATGAGGAGCAGGCGGAGGCGGAGGCGTCGCGGAGCTCCGCTTCGGAAAGAGAGGAGCAGTTCCTGCCACCGCCCCACCTCAACTGGCGGCCCCTACAAACCCTTCGCCTCTATGTGGGTCCCGCCCACCGGCCCCGGCTGCTGTACGCCCGCCTGACCCTCCTGACGCCCGCCGGCAGCCCCCCACCCACCACGCCCTCCACGGCGCCGCCTGCCCACATCCAGGTGCATCATGCGAATGGCTCTGTTTTTCAATCGCTGGCCGCCGAGCGTGGCGCTCGCCACCTGACCACCCTGCGGGTGCGGGACGAGACCCTGCTGGCCTTCGTCGAGGGCTGCTGCACCATCCGAGTGCTGATCTACCGCGGCGTGCAGGGCTTCGTGCCGTTTGCTAGCTTCGCTGCTCCCGCCGAGAACGGCGGCGGCACGGAGGTGCTGCAGTTGCTCGGGATGCGTGTGCCGCTCAAGCGTGCGCCGGGCGCCGTCTATTACCTGGCTGTGGTCCAGGCCCGACGTGTCATCTTCTACGAACTGGTTGTAGTTGGATTGCTGGAGCCTTGGCTAAAGTGCTCGTAGTTTAGAGAACCTGTTGGAGTGCTGTTGGAGTGTTGTTGGAGTGTTGTTGGAGTGTCCTTGAACTGGAGATTTGTAGGCAACTCCTTGTTCCTGTGTTAATTTGTATTTTGCTTAGGCTAAGAATTGCATTTTGTTATTGTATTATATTATTATTAAACCCTGCGGTTCACTGAGAACTGATAAATAAATGTTGCGTTGGTGAACTTATAGGTTGTAGAGTAGATAATTTTTTGATTTAAGTTGTAAATAGATTATTAAGTTAATAGTTTGTTGAGTTTTTCAGTTGTGTTCTTAATTAATTGATTGTTGAGTAGAAGAATTGTTGAGTTCTTAAGCTGTTGAGTTGTTAAGCTGCGAAACCAATGATGTGTTGAGTTGACAATTTATATACTCGTTGAATAGCAATTCAACTGTCCAGTTGTGCGGTTGGTCAGTGATTAAATTGTTGAGCTAATGAGTTTCAAAACTTTTGGGTTGTTGAGATGTTTAACTTGTTGTTGAAAAATTCTTGAGTTGTTGAGTTCCAATCCTGATGAATCTTTGAGTTGTTGAGTTGAAGTAACTGTGTAACTGAAAGCTTGAAATAAAACCCACGAAGCTACCCCGAATAGTCGTCCAAAATGGAACTTGAGCACCCTTCTCTCCCCAGGTAAAGACTCCTCCTCCTCATGTCCCTTAACTACAAATATCGATATATCTTTTATTCAAGGCTTCTAGTTACAGTTACACAATCCATTCACACAGCAGAGGGCACTCGGGGAGCTACTGGCTCCGCCTGGCCCCCCGCTCGGCGATTGACTCTTAAAGCCTAGGCCCGACTTACGACTACGGGTCCCCCGGCTGGCAGATCCCTTGCCCGGAGGGGGAAGCGGACGGGAAGGACGACGACAGTGACTACAATAAATACACACACACACATTGCGGTGATAACGAGGCTCTGGAAGGGAGGAAGGAACGTGGCATGGGACGGGATGGGACGTGATGGGATGGGAGGAGGTGAAAGCAGGGGGGAGGCAAACATATGTACAGCTACGCCAGGTCCATGGCCTACGATGAGGGAATCTTGAAGGGCAAGAAGAGGCGCGGATCGCCGATTTTGGGGCTCAGACGCACCACCACCTGGTCGTCGCCGTCGCCCACCTCGAGGAACGAGTTCCAGTCGGCCAGGAAGTAGAAGCCGTTCTTCTTCTTCGGCGGCGGCGGCTCCTCGCTGACCGGGTCCGGGCCAAAGGAGTCGGCCAGGTCGTCCAGGGAGCCGTTCCGAGACTCCTCCGTGGTGGTGGTGGTGGTGGTCGAGCTGCTGGACTCCTGCTGCTCCTGCTGCTCCTGCTCTTCGGTAGCCCCCTTGGTGTCGCCATCGGTGTCCAAGTTCAGACTCAGGCTGATCCTGGTCGGTGCCGGGGTCGTGGTGATGGCAGTGTCCAGCTCCTCTGTCTTCTTTACCGCCTCGCTGCTGGTATCGTTGGCCTCGCTCTGCCTGCGCGACTTCAGGGTCTCCTCCTGGCCAGTCTGCAGGGACTGCAGGTAGGCGGCATCGGGACTCGCACTCGGACTCGGACTCGGCGCCACCTGGTCCAGGCTGACGTTGAGCTGCTGCAGCTGCTGCAGGTTGCTGATCAGCCGCTGCAGCTCGCTGAGCTCGCTCTTGGCGTCCTCCCGCTTGCCCTTGGCCCGGGACTCCCCGCCAGCCTCCTCCGGCTTGGCCAGCTGGTAGTTCAGCTCGCTGAACTCCGCCATCAGGTCGCCATCCAGTTCGCCCAGCCTGCCCTCCGCGCCAGCAGCAGCATCCAAGCCCAAATCCAGATCCTCCTCGGGCTCGCCCTCGTCGCTGCGCCTGCGGAAGCCACTGCCCACGGCCAGGCCCAGCTTGGGCGCCAGCTCGGTGCTGACGCCGATCCTATTGGCCGCCCGCTTGATGGCCGCCTCAATGATCTTGGTGGCACTGAACACGGGCAGCTCCAGGCTGCTCTCGGTGCTGCTTTTGGCGGTCTCCAGCTGCTGGATGCGTATCCTTGGGCGGCTGGTGGTCAGCGAGAAGACAGCCGGCGAGGAGGTATCATGCACTTGGACAGGAGCTGGTGTGGTTGTGGTGGTGGTGCTGCTGCTGCTGCTGGAGGAGGTGGCCTGCAGCTGACTCTCGAGCTGCTGGGACAGCTCGTGGGGCAGGGCCACGCCCAGCTTCTGCAGCTGCTGGGTGTTGTAGAGCAGCTTCTGCAGCTCCGCGAGATCGGCGGCCTTCCTGGTCGTGGTGCTGGGGGTGGTGGTGCTGGTGGCCCTTCTGGCGGGCACAAAGCGTGGGGGAGCTGGCGGCGCTGGCGGCGTGGCCTGAGCCTGAGCCTGAACCGTCTTGTAAATGGGCTGCATGTGCTGGTAGCTCTGGCGCTCGCCCGTGTCCTCCAGGCTGCCAAAGAACTGCTGGAACTGGCCAAAGTCCAGCTCCGAGGCTCCAGCGCCACGCTGCGGATGGGCGGGCTGGCTCATGGCCAGATCCCGCAGCTCCTCGCTGGAGGACTGCGGCGGCGGCATCGTGGTGGTCAGCGGCTTCTGGTAGACGGGCAGGTCCAGCTTCAGCTCCGGCTCGGTGTCCAGCAGCAGGGCCTGCTCCTGGGCCGGCTGGGCGTAGACAATGTGGGCGCCATTGAGGCTCTTCACATTCGGACTGCGCACCGAGGCGGCGGTGACCAGTTGCGGGTGTGATTGGGTTTGGGTTTGGGTTTGGGTCTGCGGGTGGGTGAGCTGGACTCGCTCCAGCTCCTGCACCTTGCTGAGCAGCTTCTGCAGCTGCACGTAGTCCTGCGGCTGCACCTCGTCGTGGTGGTGGAGGCCATTGCTGCGCTCGAAACTGCTCAGGGGACGCTGCTTCGAGGTGGTGGCCGCCGTGGATATCTCCACAGCTCCCTGGCTGTAGCCGGGCGTCTGCGTGGGCGACAGCTCCTGCAGGTGGGCAAAGTCATTGCTGGGCAGGCTCTGGCCTTGGCCCGGCCTGGAGCCAGCCGCCGCCGCCACATTGCGGCTGAGGAAGTTGGGCGGCGTGGTGGGCTGCTGCAGCTGCTCCAGCTGCTGGACGCGGGTTATCAGAGCCTCAAACTGGGCATGATCCACCGAGGGAGTGGGCCTGGGCGTGGTGGTGGTGGTGGTGCTGCTGGTACTGGAACTAGTGCTTGTCGTGGTCGTCTTGGGAGGCTGCTGCTGCTGCTGCTGCTGCTGCTGCTGCTGCTGCTGCTGCTTCTTCTTGCGGTTCCTGGCCTGCTCGTACAGCTTCTCCAGCTCGCGATCATCGCTGAGGAGCCGCTGCAGCTGCAGAAGATCGGCGGGACCCAAGCCGTTGGCTGGACCAAAGCCCAGACCCAGACCCAGGGCCGCCCCCAGGCCGGAATTCCGCGCTGGCTTGACCGTGGTGCTGGTCGAGGTGCTGCTCCTGGACTGCTCCAGTTGCTGCAGCTGCTTCAGGATGCGCTGCAGCTCGCGGGCCTCGCTCTGGGCGGGCGAAGGTGTGGTGGTTGTGGTTGTGGTTGTACTGGTGGTGGTGGAGAACCTGCTGGCCAGCGACTGGGCACTGGGACCGGCTGCCTTGATCACATTCTCCGGATTGATCTTGAGCTTCTCCAGCTCCTGGAGGTTCTGCAGCAGCTTGGACAGCTCGTCGGTGCTGCTGGCGGTGGCCTGATGATGGTTGCCGGCATTGGCAAAGTTCAGGTCAATGTTGGGATCGATCCGGCGGCGCGGCTTCTTGGCTTCGATGAGCAGCGGCTCCCCGTGCGTGATTAGCTGCACCGGAGCAGGAGTTGTCGTCGTCGTCGACGTCGTGGTGGTGGTGGTGCTTGTTGTGGTGCTCGTCGTACTCCTGGACTTCTGCTTCTGCTTGGGTTGCGACTGCAACCGCTCCAACTCCTGCAGATTCTCCAGCAGCTTGGCCAGCTCCGCGTTGCTTTGTGGCGGCAGCCGGGCCGTCGCCGTGGACAGCTCCGTGTGGGCGCCCGTCGGCTCCTCCGTGGGCTTACCGCCACCCAGCGATGGCTCCTTCTTGAGCGCCTTGGGCGCCTTCTTCACGATCCCAAAGCGCTGCAGGTAGCCCTCCACTTCGGGCTTCACGCGCAGCTCCTCGCCAATGTTCAGGGGCTTGAAGTTGGAGTAGGCCTCTGGCCGGATGCGGGCTCCCTGGAGGCCGCGCAGATCGGCCACCGCCACCACCGATGGCTGCGGCGCACTCTCCGCCGGATAGTAGTCGTCCAGGGCATAGCGCTTGTGGGCCGTCTCGCTCTTGCCGCCGCTGCCGCCGCCGGAGACGATGCCCAGGCTCTCGAGAATGTCCGCCACGGGCTTCACCGTCACCGTGGTGGCGCTCGAGGGCTTGGGCTTCCTCAGGAACTGCGCATTCTTGGCGCTGTAATGGGAGCTGAATCGAGCGGCCGGCGGAGAAGGAGGAGCAGCAGCAGCTGGAGGAGGAGCTGGCGCCGCCGCTGTGACGGGCTTAAAGTCCTGGTAAACCACTGGCGGTGGAGCTGGCGGATGGTAGGTGGTGGCCAGCGGCATGGGCCTGAACTGCTGCTGCTGGAGGGGATTGGCCAGGTTGAGGCTGTAGGCCGGCTTGTATGTGGTGGCCGCCACCGCGGGATTGCCACCCGGCACCGTGCTACGCGGAAGAGCATTCGGATCCGGCGTTAGGAACTTGACGGGATCGGGCGGTGTGTAGGCATCGATGACCCGCGTCACCGGTGGACGCGTGTACAGCTCCTGGAGGTTCTCCTCCGTGTTGTTGTCCGTGTTGAAGGGCAGGACGAGCATCAAGGCGCGCATGCTGTCCGCGCGGCTCATGTCGCCCGCCTCCAGGCTCTTCTCGTACTCCTCGCGGGTGACCTTCTCGTACAGCTCCTCGATCTCGCCCCTGAAGAGAGGAGATGACAGGATGACACAAGGAGTCAGTACACCAAGGACCCTACTCACCTCGTCAGTCTCGGCAGCGCCGGATCGTTGGCCAGTATCTTCTGCACCTCGTCGATCGTCTGCTCGATCTCCGGCGGCTGGAAGAAGCTCTTGTCCAGCTGCTGGCGCGCATTCCCGCCCTGGATGGTGGGCACTGCCCGCGCCACGCCCCCCAGCTGAAGGAGGGCGACCAGCGCCAGGCACTCGCGTAGCATTCTTGGTTACCAGAAGGGAGGTAGGTCTGCAGGCAATGGAAACAGTAACAAGTCTGATATTATTGGCATTCAACTCCCGGATGGCATTCGCATGTGACACCTTCACCGCTTTCGTTTTGGGGTTTCGCTTTCGTTTTCTACCCCGTGAAATGGGTGACCCACCGACCCAGCCACCGACCATTGAGGCGTGTTAACCACTCATTAACCACTAACCACTTCCAGTTCGGCGGCTGTTAATAATCGAGTTGTGTCCCCGACACGGGTTTCCGTCCAGGAAGGGGGAAATGGAAATAATAATAGGCGACTTGAGAGTCGAGAAAGAAATCAAATGAAATGCATGACAAATTTTACGACAACGAAGAAAACAGAGAGAAAAAACACAGAAGACTGAACACCGAAGACTGCAGATAAAATGGAACAAATATGTGAACAAGTGGACAAGTGTACAAACGAGAAGTAATACAAAATCGAAAGGCACTTGGCCCGAAGAGCAGCAGCAGGTGCCAGAAATTACCATCATTTCTGAGGATACTCGAGGATTGCGCAATCGCCGGAGGCCCAGGATGCCGGTCATGATGCAATGTAAATGAAAACCAAAAAAACTCCATGAAAATGGTAATGGAAATGGAAATGAAAATGGAAAATGGTAGTGGTAATGGGGGGGTAATTAAAATGGAGCCTGCGGCGAAGATCTTGCCCAATTTATGACAGCTTAGCGGCCCCAAGGAGGAGGAGCTGCTGTAGAGCCCATCGAAGCGTTTAATTTTCACTTAATTGCCGTAGTTAAATCATAAATTTAATGAGTGCCGAGTGCCGGAGTGCTGTAGAAAGCGGTGACGAGGTTGTCTTGTCCACGTCCAGCGGAGCCGTTAGCGAAATGAACTGTTAGATAATCTGGTCGAAACGTGAGCGGAGCAGGGAGCCGGTAGCCAGGTAGCCAGGTAGCCAGGTAGCCGGGAGGAGAAGCTAGTTATAGCCAAGCTATGCCACTCCAACTGAACTAAGCTCCGAACTGGCCCAACGACCACTACGTGCCGGGCATTCTGAACGAGATCAGCGGCCATCGCAGCTAACTGCAGTCTGGATTGGGCCTGCAAATGGGCTTTGGAATGCCGTCGCCTGTTGAGATCTCTGCACTCGAGTGACATTAATTGAGGGGGCAATGATACTTCACATTAACACTTGAGACGCGCTGTGGCAGCGAGTCCACAAGTCCAAATGAAGCTAAAGTTGAATATGACAAAGAGAAGTGCTTATGGCAAGCCAAGAATCCAAGATATGTGAACAAAGTCTCTCTTTACTTCTCTGGTAAATCTCTGTATTAGGATCACAGCTAAGCGCATACCAAGTTTTATGACTGTAACTAAAACAGAACTCAAGTTACAGCTGGTTTGCCAGCTTTGAAACCAAGTTCTGTGAGTTCATCACTTTACCTAAAGCAGAACTCAAGTTACATTAGTCTGGCATGCTTGGAAACCAAGTTTTGTGACTTTTTTTTAACCTTAACTCTTGACAACTCGCTTAAATCTGTATTTTGGGATCACAGTTCACCACATACCAATTTTTATTACTGTAACTTAAGCAGAACTCGAGTTATCCTAGACTTGCCAGCTTAGTAACCACATTCTGAGAGCATTTCCTATGCTAGCTCTCGAAAACTCCATAAAATCTCTATTAAAAGATCCCAGCTAACCACATACCAAAGTTCATTACTGTAACTTACGCAGAACTCAAGTTACTTTGGTTATAATTTCGCCGGTTGACATTTAGCGAGTACCTCTGGAATGCCATACATCGCTCCACTCGTCGCATACGCAATGCCGCTTTGCATACAGTCATTAAGCCTAAAAAGTGGGGGACAACCCAGTGCATTTCAATTTCATAATCAAAAGGCAAATAATTTGTTGCCATTGCGGCAGCACGAGCCCACGAAATGTGAGTCAATCTTGGGGCGGCGAGTGCAGCAGTTCCAATCCAGCAGAAAGAGCCGCCGGTGGCACGATAACAACAAGCCCAAGACGATGGCGATGGCGATGGCGATGACGATGACGACGACGACGTCACTGAAGCGCATTAAACGCAAACGCAGAGCACAAGTAACCACAACCCAGCCGAGTGTGTGGTAACAATTAAAGCTGTGTTAAGTAATTTCCAGCGATTATTAACGTTATTAGGGGGGGCCTGTGCCTGGGATATCCATCCATCTATTGATTGCTCTGGTTTGCTTTTCATAATTCACCAGTTTCCCAGCGCTGCCTCCCCGGCTTTTCATTTCGCGAACACATTAGAGGCCCGCCAGAAGTCGGAGTTGGAGTTGTGAAGCTAAAGGCCGTGATCCGTTGTCCGTTGTCCGGGGTGGAATGGAAACAGAAATGGGAAATTAGGAGAGCTAGGAAATGTTAAATAATAATTAAACTTCTGGCAAGTCAATTATAATCCACTCGGAACTTGAACTTTAGTAAACTTCTCTCTATAAGGAATTATTATAAGAAGATATTTATAATAAACAAGATCTTACAATAAACTACAATAAACTAGCCCAATGACAACTCAGCTTCTGTTAAGGCTATTCAAGCAAAGCCAGCAAGAAACACTTGTAAAAATCATTTGATAATGAAATTATAACCCAAGTAACTCGGGTTCTATATCAATTACAGCCATGCAAATTGGTATGCAAGTAGCTGGTTTCCTAAGACATATATTTAACCAAGAAGTCAAAGGCTAAGATTGATATAAATCAACGAACTTGCTTTCATTATAATATAAATATACCACAGAAACGAAGAAAAGATATCAACTAAAAGCCCTCTATAAATAATTACTCAACAAACAAAATCACTTAAGGTTCACAATTAAACTCTGTTAAACGCTAACTTTAAGGTCAATGCAACGTGAATGGGAAACCCTTCAAAGTGAAGCTAAAATGTCGCTGCAAAACCCAATATATTTGCGTGAGAAAAACTCCCTTAAGATCTGTCTCTGCAGACCCTTGGCTCGAATGACTTTAACCCTGAAAATGTACAGCAATCACGCGGCAATTTACAGTAACCATTGCAAAAAAAATCGCAAAAAAAAAAAACCAAATACAATAACAAAGAGCAGAAAAACAGAAGCACAGAAATAAAGGCAAACAAAAGACAATTGTCTTTTGGCGGGCGCTTCATTAGTTTGGCCTAATCAAGAGCAGCACTTAGCCTCGGAGCCCGGAGCAGGGTCAACTTGATTAACTGGCCATTAATCTGGGTGGAGTCCCAGGCGGGTGAAGGTGTGGCTGATGGATGGATGGATGGATGGATGGAGATGATTTCTTGGAAGCCAAGTTAAACAAGAAAGAAACTGTGTCAACACAGAGCGACGAGGGAAATGAGGAAAAGAATAAGACTAAATCGTATATATAGCTCTATAAATTTATAAATATAAATAATGCATTTTTAGCTATATATTTGGCAATTAAAAATACACAACAAATGAAAGTATTTCATTTAAAAATTGAATTCAAACTGAATTTAAAGCTGGAAAAAAAAGAGAAGCTGGGAGACTCTTTTCCTTGACTTGATTTTCAAGATACTTGTTAAGCTCAATGTTTGAATTATAATTTCTGGAACTATAACTTCCAAAACTAGGTCATCCTCCTCTCTCCATCTCTCTTTCTTTTTGAAGGTCACCTGACCAACACAACCTGTCATAGATGGCATTTCCGGCTTTTTGAGAAAGCGCCCGGCGAGGCTGCTCTCACTCCCAACTCGCCAACTCGGGCGATTAGTCAGGCCCAAAATGAGACGATGCTCGGCACCTCATCTTCGGCGTGATCTCCAGCTCCGAGTGGCACCTCAACTGGCACTCCATCTTCGTCATCATCAGCATCATCATCATCATGAGCAGCACTTTTACTCGCAACTCGTTCCTGGTTTTTCCTTGGCCAGTCGAACGAGTGGCCGGCCAGCTCCTGGAGCCAGGTCCAGTGGCTCCAGTTCTATGCAAGCCAAACCGCATATGACAAGTGAATGTTGTTTTGGGCCAGGAAAAAGCCAGGCGGCAGCAGCTATCAAAAGAGACCCAAAACTGAGCCAAGTCGGGCGCGCGAGCAACCTGGCCAACTAGCTTTGGCTTTGGGTTTGGTTTTCGGTTTTGGTTTTGGCTTTTGGTTTCGATTTTCTGTTTGGAATATTTCAAATTTGGATCTGTTTGACTTGTTTATTGGCACTTTTACCCAGCCGATTGATTTCTTGCCTTGGCCAATGCTTAATTATTGTTTTTTATTATTATTACTGTGCGACGTCTTCGGCGGGTCTTTGGGTTTTGTTTGTCAAGTGGCTCGACTTTGCCTGCGCCGCTGTGTTTCCCTTTTTAATGGACACTTTCACCGACAGCGGCAATAATAATAATAAATATTAAAACACTTTACATGCTTGCCTCTGCTTAATTTTTCAAAAATAGCTTTTTTCCATCTTCTTCCTCGTTTCGTTTGGCTTAATTTTTTCATGATTTTTGTATTACTTTTTCGGCTCGCTGACAGTCGCATAATTGTGAAAAGTGTCGCTGGAATTATGTTGTTGTTGTTGTTGTTGTCGTTATTATTTCACTGTCAGTTGGTGATTATAAAGCACTGCTCTGGTTTTGTCTGGGTAATATTCACCAGGTTACTCCATTAGCCCCACTTCCTTGGGCCCCTGTTGCCTTTTCTTTTGTGGTTTGGATGGAGTTTGATGGGTTTTCAAGTGAATAAACATTAAATACTATTATTTACGTAACAATTGGGAGCTGCGAATGTCTTAAGTTGTAAAGGGGAAACCTGTGTTAATTGATTTACATATTTTTATTTGTATTTTAATTTTAATGCATTTGCACACTTGTATAAATTATATATATGTTATTATATAGATTTCCTTGACAAACTCTGCAGTCTGGCTTGAATTAAAACTCGAAAAATAAAATATAGGTAAAAAATAGCTCTCTTTTCTGGCTTTATTGCCGCTTTCCCTGCCTTCCTAGTCACTCTTTTCGCTCTTTTCGCTCATTATCCCTCTCCTGTCCATTATCTCCCCCCATTTGCCCCTTTCCATTGTCCCCCTGTGTCAAGGTCGTTGATTCAGACCAAACCAATCACGATTCGCCCGCTCTGCCTGCTCCTTTAGGCCTGTGCCCAAATTTCGAGTTCGTTGCCTAAGTCTTTTGTTTTTTCTTCTTGTTTTTTCCTCCGTTTTTGTCTTATTTTTCTTTTTTTAACCGCAGCAACCTGTCGCGGTTTTAATATTCAACCAAAAATTTTTCAATTACATTTTCAATTTTCGGCGTTCGGTGTTCGCTCCTCTGCTGCTGGAAAATCCAAATTCAAATTCAAATCGAGGCGCTTTTTCACAACACACACTACACTTGAAACACACACAGCAAAAAACAAAATAAAACGTTAAACGAAATTCAAAATTCGAAATTAAATCGAGGCAAAACGCAAACACGCGACTGGGTCCGGGCCTCGGCGGTATCGGAATGGGTATCGGAATGGAAATGGAAATGGAATCGTTTTCGGGCTCGGGCTCGCTCTCGCTCTCGGACTCGTGCTCGTGATGGTGTTGCGCGGCCTGCAGACCATTTTCGACGAGCGTTCGCAGCGTACTGAGACCGGGCACCAGCTCGTGCCACAGTTTGGAGCTGCGGCTGCAGCTGGAACTGGAGCTGTGCCTGAGACGGAGACGGAGACGAAGGCCTCTACGCTGCCCGCCTAGAAGTTCGATTCATTTGTTGGCTATTAAAATTAACACTGTTTGGGGCCACTAAACCCATTCGAAGTGCATTGCATCAGCCGTGTCGTTTGTCGTTTGTAGTTTATTCTCGAGTAAAATGCTTGGCAATTCCCTAGCCTAGATTCAGAGCTATTAACATCGCATAATAAATCCCATGAATAGCAAATAGAAAATCAATCAAATAATGTGTAATTGATTTGAGAGAATATATTATTCCAATAAATTGGCTTGCATAGATTAGTTTTGTGTTGAAAGAAAAGGAGCCTTGGTATAAATATTAATAAATAATATACTAAGATCAATATTTAAAAATCTTCACCACTAAATTGTATGAATTTGCCTTTAATTAATGCACTTTGTCGAAAAGCAGGCCAGAACCCTAAGGAATCCGTATAGAAGTTCGGCTTGGACAGCTTTCCCTGAAAGTTCAGATGGTAGAAAGCAGAACCCCCTTTGCAGGACCCGTTTTAGGCAGTTCCTGAGTTCGCTGCCAACTCGTCTTTGTCTATTTCCTTCTAAGCCATTGCAATGACCAATGCATTGGTTTAAATGACGACTTCTTAGCGCTACACAGGCTCCTCCAGAACTAACTCATTAAATACATTTTCCCCTAAACTCTATACATTTGGTTAATGGTAATTATCCAGCATTGTTAGAGGCATAAAGAGAAGGGTCTCCTTGGGGCCTGCAGAGCTCTGATTGAAGAGGAGCCAGCAATAAAGCCCAATCAGTGGACAGGCCATTCACTCATGCGGCCTGCAGTGGGACATACTCTCAGGATTATCTCCACATAAATATCTGGCAATACTGCAGGTCTTTCTCAAGTTTCTTGATGTATTTGCAAGCTGTCAAGACTGACATTAAAAAATACTTTAAATTGCATAAAATAGTTATTATTATTATATTGGCAGCACTAACATCAGTTTTTAGTATTTAATTTTGCAATTTTGTATTTAATTTTGCACTTTTTTCAGGCGGATGCCTTGCAGTCTGCTTCACCAAACACTGAAAGAGTTTCCACGCAATGTTCAGAGAAAAAAAAACCCAACGGGAAGGAAGCGACAGGAAAACTGAATCAAAAAACAGGCTAAAGTCCAAGCTCTTGCGGCTCTGGAACAAACTAAAATCTGCTCAGAGACCAAAGTGTTTCTTAGCGTGGAGCAGTGGCTTTGCTCTCCAACCGATTGGATTCGAATTCGATTGGATTTATGGACGGGCTGGGCATGCAAATGACCCGTAAAGAAATCGAAAGTAGGCGAAGGTTACAACATATCGAAGGGGGGGGGGGGGAAATGGTTAACTATTTAATTACTTTGTATAAAATATAAAGAACCAGAGTGCTAATGTTTGACACTTAAGCAAACCTTAAGGTTTGACATGATCCATCAGTTGGAGTTATTAACCCATTGCCATAATTCTCAGACACTAAAAGGCCTCCAATTAAATAGTCATCAGTGTGATTTGCTTTGCATATCAACACCAGAAGCCTCAAGCCTCAAGCCTCAAGCCGGTGCCAGCTCTGGGAGGGATGCCGGTGGACAGCCGGAGGCGTGACATGTCACCGAGCTCTAAGCAGAGCGCTCGCTTTGCCAGCTCGCCTTGACCAAGTACCCTGCGAACCGAGCTCTGGTTCAGGCGGGGATCGCAGCTCTGGCCGGGGGGAAGGTGAACGGCATTCTGCAGACTGGTTTCAGCGACGCAGCATTTCACTTTGGCCAGCAGCCAGCAGCCAGACAGCCATCGAAGCCATCGCTTCTTCATCGTGTCTTTCCCCGAAATTGACAAAATTCAATCGGTTTTCTCGGGCACTTTCTGCTTTCGTAGCCCATCGAGTGCGCCCAGGGAGACCAGCGCCGGCGATTGATTCGGTTTTGGATTACATTATGGTCTCTGCCCGGTTGCATAATAAAGCGCACGCATCGAGATCCAATCTCTGATCGCTGGCAATGCACTCTCTTCACCGCCAGTCACTTTTGGGTTTGGTGATTGTTCCGTGTTAAGGAAGAGGTTTCTAGGTGGAGCAAATGCAAAGTAGACAGGCTCTTGGGATGCCCCAACTAGAAGGCAAGTAATAACACAGAATCAATAGTTTTCTTCGGTGTTCCAAGCCCAAAGATTCTCTCACAAAGAAAACCAGTCAAGTGTTTAAGCACGTCTTTGCTGGAAATAATTAAAACGATTTTTGGTTATTTGTAACGTTTGTCATTTGCACACACAGAGAGATCTCTGTGTGTGTTGGCCCCCTTTTGCCGAGTGAGCCAGATAGGAGTCGCAGAGCAGGTGAAGAGAAGGAGAAGGAGGAGGAGGAGCATTTGTGTGTGACAACATTTGACACAATTTAACGCTGACACGACAAATTCGTCTGCGGTCTTGTGCACATCACTCAAGTTAAGTCGTTTCTCGGGAGGGGCGGCTGGGGATCTCCAACTCAGCAGGAGGAGGAGGAGGAGGATTGGGGGGCAGAGACCTGAGACCTGAGACCTGAGACCTTCCCAAGTGCTTTACATTTGGTGCGCTTGCGCTTTGACTTTGCCTTTTGCACACACACTCGAAATTGCAACACGGAACACACAACAAAGCGGCACCAAATGCTGAAGCCGAAACATACATAATTTCAACGAAAACAACGAGGAACTCAAAACAACCAAACGGAAAACTTCAAAAACTGAAACTGAAAAATGACAAAAAAAAAACCCCATAAACTCTCGACATGACACGGCCAAAATGCGGCGTGGACTTGGAATGGAACTTTGGAGCATCGCACAAAATGTGAATTGCTTTTATGCCGCGATATATGTGCAAAATTGAGGTGCCCAAAGGTCAGAGTCGCACTCTCAATACCTTATTTTTTTGTGGAAATAAAAACATGTTAAGAATATCAGATTGATAAACCCCTTTACAGATCATTGGTAATGAGTTACTGCCGAGCATTTCGCACAGAATGCCAGAAGAATAAGCGAAAGGTTTGCATACCAAAGTACAGCTGACTACGCCCGATGGAAGTTGAGTTCTGTGAGACTTTAAACACTTTACAGAAGCCCTGTATTGAGTTACCACCAAGAATCTGACACATAATGCAAGAAGAATAGATGGGAAGCTGGCATACCAAATTTCAGCTTGATATACCCGAAGAAAGTGAAGTTCCCTGGGTCTCTGGGCCCGTGCCAAAAGCCCTGTAATGAGTTACCACTTAGGGTTTTTTTGAGATTGAAAGAAGAATGGATGGCAAGCTTGGATACCAAATTTAAGCAGGATTTACCTAAAGGAACTCGAGTTCCCTGAGGCTGTAAGCCCTTGGAGATGATCTGTGATAAGTAATCTCCTAGAATCCGCAAAGAAGATTTGAATGCCCAAAGGAACTCCATTTCCCTGGGTCGGTACAGCCGATTCCAGGTGATTCCTGGACACACGAGCTTCGGTGGTGATAAGGCGTTGGCTGCGCCACTTGTCTCGTCTGCGTCAACGCCTCTCTCCAACGTTTCTCTCTCTCACTCCTCCTCCTCCCCGCTGTCCATCCCCCCACATCCCACTCTCTGCTCTCTTCACCGCTGCTTTTACTTTATTCGGCCATTCACTTTCTCCGCGCGTTGTTTGCTTTGCTAATTTTGGATTTACCTTCGTCACAGCACAAACAACAACAGCAACAGTAGCAGCAACTATATAGCGAGCGGGAGAGAAAAGTAAAATAGACAAACAGGCGAACAAAACGAAGGCAAAACTGCTTCTGTTATGGCCAAAGAGATGTTGCCTGGGCCTGGTCAATACCTATGCGAAATTCGCATGCAAAATTCCGAGAAATTATTCAATCGCGTAGCCAAGATTATCCAATTCCATTCAATCCAATATCGAGTCCATTTCCGAGTGCAGCATATGCATATGCATATGCATGCAGTGCAGATCCAAAACCAGATCGGGCTGTGAATCACACCAGCTAGCCTCCCATCAGTTTAATGCCAGAATTAATGTCACCTGCCCCAGGTGAAATATTTCCTATCCAGGATTACTTTTTGGATTCAAAAGTGCAAAAATCTTCACTCCCAATTTCTATTTCGTTCAAGGTCATTGCCTGTTCAAAGCCCAAAACTACTACATACATTTTTCCTTAAATTCTATACCATTGGGTAATGCTATTTGTCGTATTAGACTTTTCACTTTTTCCAGGCGGAGGTCCGGCCCCTCCGTCGAAGCCAAAGTTTGTATACCCTTGCAGTTTGCAATCAGATCATTAAAATTAAAATCGAAAATCGGGTATTATACCAATTTGCCATTCAGAGAGACTGGTTTGTGTAAAAGCGGACAGACGGACATGGGTATATTGATTAGGCTGTTAATGATTCAATTATTTCTAAAATTATAATACTCTGCAAGGGTATAATAAATATATAAAATATACAAACATCATTATTGTCTTAATAAATAACAATATTCATACTTCAACATTTTATTTTACTTAATTTACGTCAATGTCAATTCAATGTTTGCCTCTTAACATTTATGTTTTTGTTTCAAGTTTTATTCTTATTATTCTATTTTTGACTTAATTAAATATTCTTACATTAAATATTTTTTACAGCCTGTCCTTAAATGTCCATGTTTTTATTTAAAATTATATTCTTGTTTGCTTACGTATTATGTTGGTTTTATAGAACGTATGGGATATTAGCTTTTTTAAAGAGCGTAAGAAAATATCTACTAATATCTTCGCATATTCCATTATTTATATAAATATAATATATAAATATATTTTTTAAATCGACCAATTTAGCGCCATTCATGAAGTCTATTTTTTCAGTTTATCACTTTTTCTAAGCCTTATATTAGGACGAAATCAACAGAGCTTAAAATAGTGCAATCGATAAAATCGATAAAAAAAAAAACTGTAGAAAGAGCACGTATTAAAGAGCCACAAATTAAATCTTTTTTATTCTTAATTTTAAATTTTAAGTGAGAGGAATGTATAGTAAAAAAGGGCCTAAAGTAGATAATTATACATGTTTCATTAAGTTTTGCTTGCAATTCGTTTTTTAAGGATATACCAATTTTCAAATTGCCAAGAAAAAACGTAAACAAAGGCTGCAGCTTTCCAAATGTCAAAATCAAATACAATAAGAGAGGATCGTTCTCTGTTAAGTGGCTCTCTTGCTCTTAGGTTACTCTTTCCATGGCGAGAACAATGCAAGTAACGGCACTTTCGACGCCATTTCAACGAAGTGAATAATCAAGGACAAGAGAAGAGGAAAATGCGTGCGCGAAGACGAAGAATGACAAGAACAAAAAAAGAAGGAATTGGTTTTGTTTCACTCACCCACACTTATTAAATTGTCGCTGCAACGGCGAATTAGAACACAAAACACACTTCAAAAATAAAACAAAAACCGAATCTTTAAGGTTTTAAATAAATAAGATCTAATGAAGGTTGATTTTTAATTTAATTTGGCACCCGCACCTTTGCTCTCCCTCTCTTTCTATTCTTCTTTAATATAACCACATAAAAAAAAACAACAAAATTAACCAGCCAAAAGCAAACGCACTGATCTTGGCTATGTATTAATGTATTATTGTAGGAATCAGGGCAAAAAAACACTACAGGAGCCCTGCTTTTGTTTTTGGGGCTTTTCCCGGACTGCCCCCACTATCGCTTTTCACTGCTCGGGCTCACTGATTTTCCGCACTTTGTACTGTTTTTTCGCAGTTTTTCTTCGGTTTTTCACTACCGAGGCGATCTCCCGCCTTTTTCCGTCTGTTCCACTCAACAAATTTTTAATAATGACCCCTTTACGCGGCTCACTTTCGCTCAGAACCCAAAGTACCGGCACTTCCTATTGAGTAAGTTGAGTTGAGTTGAGTTGAGTTGAGTTGAGTTAAATTGAGTAAGAGAGAGTAAGAGAATTTTGGTAAAGGAATCCCCTGGAGGATTTTTAATACGTTAATAACTTTAAAGGAAGCACGCCGAAATAGAAAAGAAAAACTAACAGGAATTTTACAAATCATTTATACAAATAATAAATATTAGCTTTTAATATTTCCTTACATTTCTTCAAAATTGTCAAAAATTAGAAATCGAGCTTTAAATGCAGAAAAGTTACACCGTCAAACTTTTCGAAAATACGCAAAAAAAATGTGGATATTATGTTTTGAATGCAGAAAAGTTCTCTTATAAAAACCAAGAAGAAAAAACCAAACCAGACTGAAATCGGTTGAGTTTTAGCCAAGTTATGATCAAAAAACCCTTAAAGGAGTTACCGATTTTTAGGCCAAAAAAAAAGTAAGGGGTTCCATCGTCAAAATTATAGAAAATTGGCCAAAAAATTATAAATTGAGTTTTTAATGCAGAAAAGTTCTCCATTAAAAACCAAGAAGAAAAAACCAAACCAGACTGAAATCGGTTGAGTTTTAGCCAAGTTATGATCAAAAAACCCTCAAAGGTTTTACCGATTTTTGGGCAAAAAAAAAGTAAGGGGTTACATCGTAAAAATTATAGAAAATTGGACAAAAAATTAGATATCGAGTTTTGAATGCAGAAAAGTTCTCCATTAAAAACCAAGAAGAAAAAACCAAACCAGACTGAAATCGGTTGAGTTTTAGCCAAGTTATGATCAAAAAACCCTTAAAGGAGTTACCGATTTTTGGGCAAAAAAAAAAGTAAGGGGTTCCATCGTCAAAATTATAGAAAATTGGCCAAAAAATTATAAATTGAGTTTTTAATGCAGAAAAGTTCTCCTATAAAAACCAAGAAGAAAAAACCAAACCAGACTGAAATCGGTTGAGTTTTAGCCAAGTTATGATCAAAAAACCCTTAAAGGAGTTACCGATTTTTGGGCAAAAAAAAGTAAAAAAAGTAAAAATTATAGAAAATTGGCCAAAAAATTATAAATTGAGTTTTGAATGCAGAAAAGTTCTCCATTAAAACCCAAGAAGAAAAAACCAAACCAGACTAAAATCGGTTGAGTTTTATCCAAGTAATGATTAAAAAACCCTCAATGGTTTTACCGATTTTTAGGTACCCCGGGACCGGACCTGATTTTCTAAAATGGATCATCAATGGGATATCGTAAATTGAATTTCAAATTTTGCCGGTTCTTTGATTTAACGGTCTCGAGCTCGAAAGCTCTGGCAACGCTGGTGGCCAGATACACAGAGACTGAAAGGTCTGCCAGCTCCGCATGGCGTTGCCAGGCATCTAATTTCCCGTGACTTTTACCAACACTGCACACTGCTCCGACCGACAGCTGTTCGCTTAGCTGTGTGGGTGGGCGCTGCATGTGTGCGTGTGAGTATGTGCTTGTGGATTTATTCATAGCGAAGACCCCAAAAGGAAAATCAGAAGTTTCGGGGATATACGGATTTTACATAAGTCTGGCATGCCCGCACACACCTAGCGTCCGCGCGAGAAGATCGGTGGGCCCGCAGCTCCCTCCGCCACACATATCCGCTGGACACGCCTCTCCGCCCCGCGTCAGGAGGCGACAAAAGAAGACTCCAACGACGTGCCGTACTGCCGTACTGTGCCCTGTGCTGCTCTGTGTATGCGTGCGTGTGCCCCTGTGTATGTGCGTGCGTGCGTGCGCGTGCTGGTGGTGTGTGTGTGAATGAAAAACCAGCAACTGTGAAAATATAACCAAAAATAAGGCCGAATTTCCGTTGGCTTCCTTGCCAGAATCCTGACAGAGTGAGCATTGCAGGCGCCCAGTCCCAGTCCCCCAGCAGGTGAGTGCCGCTCCCCCGCTGTCCCATTCAGCGGTACGCAGCTTCCCGCAACTCATTTGCTTACACTGCTCCTCTTCCTTCCGCCTCCTGTGTGTGTGTGTGCTCCAACCAGGTTCATCTCCAGGCCAGGATGGCGGATGCCCAGGCAGCGGCACCAGCAGCAGCAGCAGCCCCCGCAGCACCAGCAGTAGCCGGCAAGAAGAAGTGCAAGAACAAAAAGAAGTCGGAGAAGCCAGGCCCTGGTCCAGGCAAAGAGGATATGCAGGTGGAGCAGCAGCAGCCAACCAGCAATGGGCGTGCGACCGATAGTCATGAGTCGGTACAGGAGCTGCAGGGCCTGCTGGAGCAGCTGCAGCTATGCACTGGAATCGGCTTCGCCCCGAAAAATAAGGCTGGCTACTCGCTGGAGGCCACCGCCCACAATGGCCATGCACATGGCCACAGCAACGGCAACAACAACCACATACGGAGCAGCAATAACAACATTAGCAGCGGTTCCGCCAGCCACAAAAACAACGTGGACAGGAGCAACAACAATAACAGCAGCAGCAGCATCAGCAACAAAAGCAGCCACAGCAAGCGTATAAAGGATGATTCACAGGTGGAGGAGGAAGAGGAGGTGAAGGTGGAGTTGGAGTTGGAGAAGGATGCAAGGGAGGAGTCCACAACAGCCACAATCAAAAGCACTGCCAACACAACAACACAAACAGCCAACACGGCGAGCGCCACAACATTAACAACAGCAGAGGGAGGAGCTGCTGCCAAAGGTGGCGCAGCGACGGGGAGCAACAGTGGCCAGGAGGAGCTGCCATCCACTTCGGCAGATGCTGTCACAGCGGCGGCTGCTGCTGCAGCTACTGCGGAACCCGAGCAGCTGCTGCCACTACCACCTAACATTTCAGCGGACGAGATCGTGTACAAGGAGTACGAGGCCGAGCACCAAATGCATGTGAGTTGGTCACGCCCCAAGGGCACTGCGTATCTCTCTGTCTTCCCCTAATCCCGAACTGTCATCTTGCAGGACATCATGCGACTGATCCAGGCGGAGCTATCCGAACCGTACTCGATATACACGTACCGCTACTTCATCTACAATTGGCCAAAACTCTGCTTCCTCGCCTCGCACGACAATCAGTACGTGGGCGCCATCGTGTGCAAGCTGGACATGCACATGAACGTGCGGCGCGGCTACATAGCCATGCTGGCGGTGCGCAAGGAGTACCGCAAGCTCAAGATCGGCACCACACTGGTCACCAAGGCCATAGAGGTAACCATAACCATTGAGGTGTGGCGCGTCTCCTACTGAACCTAATTCGTATCCGTATTTTAACACTCGTCCACAGGCCATGCTGGCGGACAATGCCGACGAGGTGGTGCTGGAGACAGAGATGCGAAACGAGCCGGCGCTGCGGCTGTACGAGAACCTGGGCTTTGTGCGTGATAAGCGGCTGTTTCGATACTATTTGAATGGCGTGGACGCGCTGCGGCTGAAGCTGTGGTTCAGATGAGTGGCGCCGGCGGCTGCCGTTGAAATTGTTGTCTAAAGTAGCCGCCGAAGATGTGTGGAGCAGGTGGATCGTGCGACTCCAGCGGCGCCCTCCCCCCTTTTTTGTACCTATTCAACTAGGAACCAACCATCGTTGCACCAGCTTCTATTCTTTACATTTTCAATGCCCCAATAAGATCCTTATCCCGTCTCTCTTTAAATTGTATATTATTTTATTATAGATCAGATGATTTGTTTACAAAAGTTGATCGGTTGCTATATAAAACGGACCCAAAATTTGATTAATTTTACAGAAGGCAATTTTGTATGCAATACGTGATTTACATGCATAAAATTATACACATTAAAATCGTAAGCGAGCAATTAGTTATGTACATTAAACAATCTATACAAAATCAATCTAGAGAATAGACCTACGAGAAACAACAAGCAACAAGCAGCACACCAGCACACGCCATCGAACACACACACCCATCATCAACAAACACACACTTTCAGAGCTAGAGAACATTAAACAACATTAAAAGAATCAAATTTTGTAAAAAGATTGAACAAAACTGTAGAACGATCATGATGCGAATGTATATCAGGAATGAACACGGATCGGAACAAAGAAGAGTTGAGAAGAGAAACAAAATCGAGACACAACA
>VNJV01008407.1:0-11315 GCA_008042635.1 Drosophila nikananu
GAGCTAGAGCCGGACCCTATAGCGTGCCCCCGCAAAGTCAGATCTTGGTTAACTCTGTGCTTTAAAACGTTGCACGTTACAGTTATGATTATTATTATTTTATTAATAAAGTGGCGCCCCAACGTGTTGGCGCCGGTACCTCGGCGCCGTTTTGCCCGGTGTGCGAAACCGAAATAAGAGTTGGTACAGACGTGTACGTGACGTCATGCCAACATGAGTTTCACAAGAAGTGTATTGAGAGTCATTTTAAGGGGAATGATAAATGTCCCGTTTGCTTAGTGCCTTGTAGGCCTATTGGTCCGCAAACGCGTTCTAAGGGTTTGATTTTGGAGGATGTTTCGATAGAACCATCAGGATCGGATAAGAACCGACGTAGTAAAAGTACTACCTATGAAGATACGGATGCAAACCAACCAAACCGTGATGACCCGAGTAGTTGGCTGCATATGGAGCGGAGATTGCTCACGTCTCTGTCAGAGAAATTGGTAGGGTTAATTCAGAGTTCAGTTGAGGAAAGTCTACAACGATTGGTCGTCACTCCAGATAATACGAATTTGAATGGAGAAATAAGACCTAATCCACCTTCGCATACATCCGAATGTCAAGGCAGGCTCCAGGAGAGAGATAGAAAAAACCGAAACGGAAACGTAGGTTTAAATCAGGTGGGGTCACCTAATTCTCAAAGAAGTGTTGTGTCCGATTTAAATAACCGGCCGGATAAGGTCGTGCTGATCTTGAATGGGTGGAAAGTGAAGTACTCAGGAGTCGGAGTGTCGGTGGACAACTTCATATACAGAGTGGAGGCCCTCACACACCAGACCTTAGAAGGGAACTTTACTGTACTGTGCAGACATGCCAGTGTTCTTTTTGAAGGCAAAGCTTATGAGTTTTATTGGAGGTACCACAAGTCCGTAAGGAGAATCCAATGGGATTTGTTGTGTTCCGCCTTGCGAGTACAATTCCGCGAGGAAAGGGACGATGTAGACATCGAAGATCTCATCAGAAATAGGAAGCAGAAGACCAGCGAATCTTTCGACAGCTATTACGATAGCATATCGGCATTGGTTGATCAATTGGAAGTTCCTTGGTCCGCTCGTAAGCTTGTTCGTGTCTTAAAGAATAATTTACGTCCCGAGATCAGGCATGAGATTCTCAACGTCGAGATTCAAACCGTGTCAGAGCTAAGAGAAACTTGCAGAAGACGCGAGGTCTTCTTAAATGAAGTGAAGAAGACTCATGGATATGCCAAGTCCAGTCCGTTTAGGCGTGAGATCTCAGAGATAGCCCAAGAGCTAGAAGAGCAAAATGATTTTGAGGATGAGACAGAGCTAGGGATTGATGCATTCTCTCTAGTATGCTGGAACTGTAGGGAAGAAGGCCAGAGATACAGGACTGCTTATCCGAACGGAAAGTCTTTTGTTATGGTTGTGGAGTACCTAACACGTATAAACCAAGTTGTGCTAAATGCGCAAAAAACTCCAAAGTCGGCACGTCGAGGTTGCAGTACAAACCGAAGCCTTCGAGTGCCTTAAGAAAACAGTCGATGACGACGGATTAACTGGGATATCGCATAAAGTCGATAACCCTACTTCTTTAGATGTAGCAGCTAGTCAAAATATTTCCCTGCTTCATCGAAAGATTCCTAAATTTGGAGAAATACCGGACGTACTTAAGATTAATTATTTGCCTGACTTACGGAAGCTCAAAACTCGTAGTTCAAAGCGCATAAAAAGCTTTTGGCAAAGCGTAAAACGTTGTAAATTTGGGCTAGATTACATTTGTGCCAATCCTCATAGAGCCAGGGATCCTCGACCTTTCATACCAGTTCGTCTAATGGATCGCACCTTTTTTGGCTTGCTCGATTCAGGAGCATCTATAAGTTGTATTGGAGGCAGTTTAGCATCCGGGCTGGAGAGAGACAACTCGACATTCAAATCTTTGGATAGGAATGTTGTCACAGCCGACGAAAGTCCTCAGCGAATAATAGGACGGATCAAGTTCGAGATAGATTACGCAAATGCTAAGAAATGCTTACCTTTTTACATAGTGCCATCTCTAAAGCACGATTTATACCTGGGAATAGTTTTCTGGGGCAGTATGACCTTCTTCCCAAAAGCTTAGCGATAGAGGAGGTAATAGTTTCTGAAGAGAAGTCGAGCGACTTCAGGGTGGATGATACTTATGTGTTATCTAACGATCAGAGAGAAAAACTTTTGAATGTGATCAATTGCTTTCCCTCATTCACAAGGGAAGGACTGGGTAAAACCAGCTTAATCACTCATTCTATTGACGTGGGAAATGCAAAACCTATAAAACAACGTCATTTCCCAGTATCACCAGCAGTGAAAAAAGCCATGTACACGGAAATAGACTGAATGCTGCAGATGGGGGTAATAGAAGTGCTTGGTCTTCACCTATAGTGATGGTAACGAAGTCTGGCAAAGTTCGAATTTGTCTTGACTGTCGGAAGGTAAATAGTTTTACCGAGAAAGACGCATATCCCTTGCCACAGATTAGTGGGTGCCAGGTAGACCGCTCTACCAATTCAAAGTGATGACATTTGGCTTTGTAATGCGACAAGTACTATGTCTAGACTAATGGACAAAGTCGTACCGCCGCATTATCGAAACGAAGTTTTCGTTTATCTAGACGACTTGTTGATTGTTTCTTCAAGCTTTGAGACGCATTTAGAGGTCCTCAGAGAGCTGGCTTTACACATAGGAGAGCAGGACTGACAATTAACGTCGGTAAGAGCCATTTTTGTATGAAGCGAGTTCGATATTTGGGACATATCATTGGTGCCGGCGGGATACGCACAGGTCCTGGAAAGGTAGCAGCGATCACTAACTTTCCGATTCCTAAAACCTTGCGAGGACTTAGAAGTTTCATGGGCCTTTGCGGTTTGTATAGGAAGTTTGTTCCAAGTTTCGCTGCTTTGTCTGCTCCGTTGACCGATTTAATGACTACAAAGCGAAAATTCAGTTTTTTTTCAGCCGTTTTTTTCAATTAAACTGGACGTTGATGCACTAAGGTCAGTACATTCAAGTGGCCCGTACGAGGAAGTGACTACTGGCGTGCTGCCGGATTGTTTGCCTGCATGCGTACTAAGTGGGTTAGTATTAAGGTTTTTAGTTTGGGAAGGCTATCTACATTTGACGTTATTATGTACAAATCGTTATAATTTGCACATAGGACTCTAAAGGGTTCATGCAATTCAAAAGATGTCCTACAGTGGCGCAGAACTAAGGGAATATAGGATCTAGTATTTCTACTCGGTGCGTGAAAATTTAGCTGACCCAACAAGTCAGCACTTTCCACGTCACCGTGGATAAGATTGAAAATNGGCCGATCGCTCTACAGCCCTTTAAATTTCAAATCGATCACCGCAAGGGGTCTTTGAACGTAGTTCCGAATTCATTGTCTCGAGTCAACGAAGACGAACTTGCTGCTGTTGATCGATTTGAATTCGATTCATCTTAAATTCCAGAATATAAGGAATTAATCCAAGGTGTCAGTGCTAACGAAGCGAAAATTCCTGACCTAAAAGTTCATGATGGGTATTTATATAGGAAGGCAGAAAATCTGACGGGTCAAACTCTGATAAATATGCATGGAAGCTATGGATACCCAGAGAAATGGTTCTAGAAGTCCTCGCGCATGTTCATGACAATCCGTTATGCTCGCACGGCGAGATACATAAAAAAGTAGAGAGAATTAAGCGATATTTTTATTGGCCAGGACTCGTAAAAGACGTAAAGGCATATGTCAACGCTTGCAAGGTGTGCAAATCCACCAAGTCGCCGAATTCCTCTCTTCGACCTCCGTTAGAAAAAGCGCCAGAGACACAGCGGGTTTTCCAAAGACTTTTTATTGATTTTCTCGGACCATATCCACGTTCCCGATAAGGAAATATCGGTATCTTCATAGTGCTCGATCACTTCTCAAAATATGTCTTTTTGAAGCCGGTTAAGAAGATTAATTACCTCGAAAATGAACTTTTTATGACATTTGCCTGAAACTATGGTTTCGGATAACGGCTCCCAGTTTCGTGCAGAAGGTTTAAGAAATTAGTGCGCCAGTACGGAGTAACGCACGTATTTACAGCAGTGAATGCCCCTCAAGCTAACGCTTCAGAGCGTGTTAATCGTTCAGTCATCTCAGGAATTAGGGCTTACATACGTCCTGATCAGAAAGGCAGGGATGAGTACTTGAGCAGAATTTGTTGCGCTTTACGTTTTTCGCTGCATTCTAGTATTAGAACCTCTCCCTACTATATGGTCTACGGTCAGCATATGGTTACCTCGGGTTCAACATATTCTCTCCTCATGAAGCTTAATTTGCTCGACGATAGGTCCATCATGTTCAACCGTCCGGACTCTTCTGAAATTATACATTCGGAGGCAAAGAAACGTATGCAGAAGAATGAAAAGCGATACAATCTTCGATCTAATACCGTAAATTTCAGGGATGGTCAAAAGGTATTTCGTCGTAACTTTCGGCAGAGTTGTTTTCAAACGGCTTACAATGCCAAGTTTGGACCTTCATTCGTTAAAGCCCGAGTTCGTAAGAAGCTGGGTAATTTCTATTACAAATTGGAAGACCTACAGGGTCGATTGATAGGAACGTATCAAGCTAAGGATCCGTCAATGACTTAGCTTCAGGCGGTATCCATCTAGGGTATCTGGTACAAATACCCTAGTTGGATTTTAGTGGGGGGGTTTTTGTAACGGCGCCTGAAGCATTTTGACCCATATATATATTTAGGCCTGGAAGTATGCACTTTAATTATATATGTAAATAGTGCGTTGCGAATTATTGCACTCCAATAGCAACCGATAGTGAGCAGCTGTAACAGAGTCTCAATTTAAAGCTCAGCTTTGGAACCACGGCCAACTTCACCGGCCTGAGCAGCGGACAAGACGGCGGAGCGCCCCCTTTGCCATTGGCAGCAAAGGAATTAACGGACTACGTGTTCCAGAAGCAGTGATTTTTCTTTGAGTGTCCAGCGGAGCACCTCCCTCGCAGGTCAGAGGACCTTCACCTAGGAAGGCGGAGCATCGAGGGAATTTAACCTTAAAGTGTATCAGCCCATAGCTAGAATACAGTGAATAAATAGTGCGGATGTACACCGAACTTAAAAGTCGCTACACAACGCCTAAACTTGCAAATCAACCCCTAAAAGAAATTGATAATTAAAATCATAATGAATTTATTTAAATTACTTAAAGCCGGAAAAAACAAAACCGGATTAACTTAGTCAAAAGAATAAATATTTCTGAATATATTAATTTAAACTAATTCTAGTGTGAAAACAAAGTACACGATGAACACTGAAAGAAAATTTTATGAAATTTAGGAAGAAAGAAAATTAAAGAAGATATAGAAATTATATATGTATATATTTATAACTAAAAAATAATTTATAACTAAAAAATAATGCTACCTTTATATTAACTATTATTCAACGTGCACTCTACAATTAATTAGGTATTATTTTCTACCTTTTACTTTATATCTTGTTTATCCTACTCTTTGGCACGGCCTAATTAATATATCTCTTTATACACATGCCGAAATTATTATGGGTTACGATCGTAGGAAGAAGATGTTATTATGCTGTTAGACTTAATTTATCTTATTAAAATATATATTATCGAAATCATGGAGTAATTTATTAGTTTGAACTCGGCAGATGATTCTGCAGTCGTAAAGGGATCACCCGAGTGAGACTCAAAGATGGTAATCATAGGTTATCTATCCGATTTCCGATACTTTTCGTATGCCGTCGCAGCACGCTCAATTCTTGTTGAATAATCAATAAGCCAATGCCAGATCAGACGGAGCAAGACCATCACCCCCAAAACCGACGAACTAGAGCCGCACCCTATAGCGTGCCCCGCAAAGTTTGATCTTGGACGAACAGTGCTTTACCAACGTTGCACGTTACAAGTTATGCCGCCAAATATATCTTAACATTAATTAGCTTAAAATGTACAAATTAAAAATATTTTCATGTGTCATGCCGGGTCTGGACGCTCTGGAACGCCGTGGTGTCTTTTTTCTTTGGGACGTCGGGATCCACGTGAAAGATAAATATGCTCAGTCACGAGTGAGATAGAGAGAGATTTTCTCGGGAACCACTAGGTCAGCCGCAAGCGCAAGAGAGAAACCTAAATGGGGAATTACTACGTCAGCCACAAGCGAGAGAAAGAGACCTAAGGAGGGGACCGAGCAGCGACGAGCTAGACAGAGTACGCTAGATTGGGAACCGCTGGGTCTGCTACGAGCGAGAGAAAGTTAAATATGCTCAGTCACGAGTGATATAGAGAGAGATTTTCTCGGGAACCACTAGGTCAGCCGCAAGCGCAAGAGAGAAACCTAAATGGGGAATTACTACGTCAGCCACAGGCGAGAGAAAGAGACCTAAGTAGGGGACCGAGCAGCGACAGAGGACGCTAGATTGGGGACCGCTGGGTCTGCTACGAGCGGGAGAGAAATCTAATAACTGCAAATTGCTTTTAACTATAAAATGAGCCAGATCGAATGATCCGGCACAGCCAAAAAGTGACTGGTGACGGCTGGAGGACTAAACCCATACCAAGACTGGGTCCCGCCTAAGGCCTTGCTGAGGTTAGGTGTGCTAGCCGCCGATTATGCTATTTTAGCGTGGCCTTCACCCTCTCGGTCTGCTGTGACCTCCTTTCTTCTTAATCTTTATACTTCCTGCTATTATAAGATATTTCTGAACGTCTCCGCGACACAATATATTAACGACCTGCCCAAAGTTCTGACTAACGCCAGAGTACTAATGTACGCGGACGACTTCAAACTTTGCGTGCAATAAGGGACGTTTTTTGGTGCTGCGGCTCTAAATGAGAGCTAATCATATTTCCTCGTCTCGTCCCCAAGCTTACGACTTACACGCTAAACTGATGCTCGTTTTAATGAATAATGCCATAGTGTGCTTGGATTCATTAAATGGTGGTCAAAAGAAATAAATAGGGGCTTATGGGGTTATGTTATGAAACAAAATTCCAAATTACTTCATTAGTTCGTCCCATCTTAGAAGGCGGAAATTGCGTTTATAGCCCCAAGAACGGGGTTTTTGATATAATTGTATATATAAGAACGTGGTTGTTCTCTTCTTATCTCTTGATAAGACTCAGAGAGTTTTAGTTGAGCACTTCTAGAAGTTCTATTGGCGAATAACTTGCATATGGGCAATTCCACGCGAAGGTCAACCACGATCAAAAAAATAAAAGTGGTTGGAAGCTCTTGGTTTTGATATATTTCCCAAGAAAATTTTCCAAAATTTTAATAATTTAAAATAAAAAATCATTTTACTAAACACTTATTAAGTTATTGGGCGGTAAAATGGTACATAAATGCAAATTTTTCATTTTTGCGTTTTTCTATTTCTTTTCTTTCAAAAACTTACTGTAAAAAAGTTGTGGTTTTTAAGTTAATACATAATAATGATTAATAAGTTAAAAAGAAAAAACAATTTATAAACGTATATTCAGTTTAATTTATATTATTTTAGATGACGGAAACAATAAAAGCATTTGGAAGCGATGGAGGGAAAATGTGAAGAAGGATGAAAATAAATTAAATAATCACAGAACTAAAAATTATATAAGAATGCAGGAGGCTAGAAAGAAGCGAAGAATTATAGAGAAGCAATGCCTTTTGCACAAGTTAAATGAAAAATGGGATAATTGCATTATTTTTATTACGATGGCAAAACAATAAAAGCAGCTAGGACTGCGTATTCCGAACAGAAACAATTTATTTAATTGTTTTGCACATATTAGTTTAAGTATATTGTTTATGCGAGGGGCCACTATGCCGCCTCTGCGCACAGAGCTTTCGCTCTCGTCCGCGCTCGCTGCTTTCATTGCGCTCGGTTCGGATCGGCCGCCGAAATCGCGCGGCTTTAGTTTAATCAGTTCAATGCGCCGTGGGAATACATAATTCCATTTATTCGCCCTTAATTTCTTGCCGCTTACTTTGGAGGACACTCGCCCCCCGACAAAACATTGGTCCATCAGAGCCGGATTATTATTAAAACTTCGCTACTTCTGCCAGCAGTTCCCGGCTTGTTCCGCCCAAAGATAAGTACGATCTTACCGCCGTCTCCTCCCTGCCGGTTAAATAGTGCTCCTTGTCCGCATAAATAAATAGTGCTCGTAGTCCGCATAAATAAATAGTGCTCCTAGTCCGCATAAATTTATAGTGCTCCTAGTCCGCCGAAATTTTCATTTCGTCTCCGCTTTGTGTGTCGCCATATTCCTCGTCGTTTATTCCGTTCTCCGTTGTACATCAACTTGTCAACGGTCGAGGCATATGTACATATATGTATGTGAATGCATCCGCAGCATCACACTCGACATATTTACATATTTCGGCGCAACTCCGCGCAAATTAACAAATTAACTGAAGAGTGAAATTGTGTGGTGAGAAAGGCATAATAAATATAAGCCAACCGGTGTGCACTGTGTCGGGAGTCTCCCTGTTCGCCGAACAGTCCGCCGTTGTCTCGATATTTATTTCCCTATTCTTGTGCGTGCCATTTGTTTGCCACATAATTTTTCTGTCCTTTCATTAAATAAACAGTCCACTCCGCGACGCTTCACTGTGCCTCCACAAAAATGCATGCCCATATTTAACAAACATACACCTGTATATATGTATATTTTCTGCACCCGTTTACAGCAATTAACCTCCGCTACAAAATTAATACATAAAAATACAAATTAAACGCAAGACAAAAACAACAAACACTCAAAACGAAACATTATTATAAATCCACAAGGGCGGGACTGCGATTGTTCTTTTCTATTTTCTGCAGCTGCCGCGGTGTTGTTGCTGTGTTTTTTTTTCTCATCCTCTTGCGTCCCTTCCGTATGTACTGCTTTGCCGACGGCGGCAGTGAATTTTCGGCTGAACACAGCCAAGGTTTTTTTAATTCCACCATTCCGGCTTCGAAATTATTACGTTGCGACTACACTGCTTTGCCGACAGCAACAGTGAGTTTTCGGCCGAACAAAGCCAAGGTTCTGAATTCCACCTTTCCGGCTTCGCAATATTGCATTAATAATAAATTATAATTAATTAATTGTTACAATATTTATTAATTTATTTATTATTTATTTATTGATTAATTATATTATTATATTATATTATATTAATTATATAAATTAAATAGTAAATTAATTCAATATCTACATTTTCTGGGCTGCATTTATTCTGGATTTAGCTCAAATTTAAGCAAGCTCCACGCTACCAAGCCACTTTCTGGTTACGAATCCGATGTCCACTCCGTATAAGGCACCATCCGCCTTCAATTAAGGTTTTTCCTACCGAATTTCTGCTGCCTAGTAATTTCAACCGGCTTAATTGGCAGCACAGCTCGCGCCAAGAGCATTATTGTGACCGTCCTGTCCCGTAAGAGACGCTTGTTGCTCACGCTAATCGACACTCGCTAATCGGCAGAGTTCTATTCGGAGAATGCCCACAGGAGACGACCAGAAGCCGCGTTCGATCCCATCAATCCATCATCAGGTCCCAATCCGCATCTCCGCGCCCCTCTCATCCGAAATTAAAGTCCCCCGATATCAATCCACGGGCTAGTAGCGACATTTCGTCAAATCTATTGACAAAAAACACTCGGTCGACCACAAAAATGGCTCAAGCCGCTATCGATATCGCCGTGAGAAAATTCACTGCCACGACGGACCGTGTAAGCCAATTTGAATCCAACATCCACACTCCGCGTTGCGATCAGATCCGGGCACTGTGGGAAAAAGTGGAGAGAGATTACGACAGCTGTTCTGAGCTTCTTGCGGCATCCGCTGAAAGTTCAACGGTAGGGCTAACACTCCAGTCCAAATATGAGTATTGCTTTTTGGTCCAAGAGCTCATAGAGAAAGCCAGCTCTCAGTCCGCTCAGGCTTCCGCTCCCAGCCAACTGCCCGCTTCTACTAGCTGCCGTTTACCGCCAGTGGACACCGAAGTCTTCGCTGGTGATTATCTTCGGTGGCCCACCTTCAGGGACTTGTTCACCGCCATATATATTCATAACTCGGGGCTCACACAAGTGGAAAAGTTGTTCCACCTGTTGGCGAAAACAAGTGGCGACGCGCACGCCATAGTCTGCAAGGCCCCTCTAACCAATGACGGTTTCGTCTCTGCGTGGCAAGGCCTGACCGACCGCTTCGAGAATCGGCGGTCTTTGGTCAACAGTCAGTTGAAAATCCTCTTCAACATCCAGACTGTTCCCCACGAATCCGGAGCCGCTCTGAAAGAGCTACAAGGCACCATTCAAAGTTGCCTCACAGCCTTACGAATGTCCTCCATTAAGGTCGAAGCTTGGGATTGTCTCCTGGGATACATGGTTTCCTTAAAGCTTCCCAAAATCACGCTTTCCATGTGCGAGCAATCAGTTCACAACAAGGCCGAAATTCCGACATGGAGTGAGCTGGACGCATTCCTGACAGAGCGCTATCGGACTCTAGGGTCAATCGACGACATCAGACCTAGCGTTTCGGGGCAAATTCCGCTAAGATCGGCAACTGCGAGCGCCCCTCCGCGCAGGCTCAACTCGTATGAGGCCAGGGTTGCTCCAACGCCCAGGGGATGTGATCTCTGTTCCAGGGAGAACCATCCTATTCGCGTATGTCCTCGGTTCCTCGAAATGAACGTGAATGGTCGCTCCGACTATATTAATCTGGACGTTGATGCACTAAGGTCAGTACATTCAAGTGGCCCGTATGACACCAAGCACGTGCCTTTTCGTGATAGGTGTTAGTGGGCGCGAAAATGTAAAATAATAGGAAAGGTGTACGAGGAAGTGACTTATTTATAATTATAATTTTATAATTTGCACATAGGACTCTAAAGGGTTCATGCAATTCAAAAGATGTCCTACAGTAGCGCAGAACTAAGGGAATATGGGATCTAGTATTTCTACTCGGTGCGTGGAAATTTAACTGACCCAACAAGTCAGCACTTTCCACGTCACCGTGGATAAGATTAAAAATAAAGGTGACGCCAAGCATGGTTCTACGGTTAGCAAAAGAAGGTAAGTTAATTAGAAGGAGTCTACTGGAGTACGAGGGTAACCTCTGGTTTGGATCCCAGTTCAAACCGCGTAAAGCGAAAAGTAAAAAGTTCTTCTCAACTGACTCAATGCGATTACTGTGGACCCCATACTGAGGGCTCCAAACGCAAGATCCATATTCTAAGATAGGACGAACTAAAGAAATATATAAGGATTTTGTAACATAGGGGTCATTGAATTCTTTCGACCACCG
>VNJV01008408.1:0-48672 GCA_008042635.1 Drosophila nikananu
CATGGCTCGCTTGAACGTGGGCACCACCAGGTTGCTGCGCACGTCCTCCTCGAAGCTGTGTCGCAGCTTCTCGATGAAGCCATCCTGCGGTTAATAATTATTCATTAATCAATCCCTTATCCTTGGGGTGTATTACACCATATTTATATATCAATCACTTGCCTTATGAATCAGCTCGGCAGAGCAATAGCGAATCAATGGACGCAGTCGCATATGTTGGCAACAGCGGATCAGCAGCATTTCTTAGCTTCTTTTCTTTTATTCATATTTTTTCTTATTATTTTTCTAATTGATTAACACTGGTGTAGTATTATGAGTGAGGAGAGGCGGAGAGCAGAACTTAACTACGATTTTTCGGTGGCTATTCCGTTTGAAAAACCAAAACGTTAGAATGATAATGCCTTTTAATTCCAGGCACACTATATTGCTTCTCCGAAATACTACACTACGGAGATTTGTATGGGTTATACACAGTGTTATCGATAATAACAACAGTTATCGGTTCAACTATGATTTTCCGATTAAAATCAAGAACGTTAAAATGAGTATGCCTTTTTATTCAAGGCAAACTTGTTTAGTTCTCAGAAAAAAAAATTAAAGAAGTTAGCTTTGGAAAAACGAAGGCGATAAATCGAGTTTTTTAGATGCAATAAATAGGTTTTCTGTTTTATATATCGAAATTTTGTAATTAGACAATTTAGACAAATTGTAGTTCTTTATATTTATTGTAGCTCGCTTTAAGCGGCTATTGCTGCTTTACTTGTACTCTGCAGGCAAAGCTTACTATAAAATAAAACTCCAGCGTTTCGTTCGATCGTTTTGTGGGTCTTTATTTACACAATAATAGGTTCGCGGACACAAAAAATAATAATTATACAATAGTCATAATCGTAAACGTAAAGTAAGTAAAAAAAATTATGTTATTTTCAAGTAAAATGTACGTCACAATTTTTATTTTGGTATTTTTTTTCTCCTCATTCATTTTTAATACGTTTTTTTTTTTGTGACCTTTTGCATAATACTAAAAAAAATATTGTGGTTATTTTTCCGGATCCTGGCTTGAGAACTTGGAACGTGCGCGGGGACTAAGGGGGTCTTGGGGTCTTGAAGTTCCACAACACTTAAAAACAAACACACACAAAAAAACACCTATATTTACAGTCTCTGATTTTTAGAAAGAATGGTTTTTGGAGATTTTTCGGGTTGTATATGGCATTACAATGTTGTTCCTATGGCAGCTATATAGGTTAATATACGATTTATCATAAAAGAAAACATTTAGGAATAACAATTCGAGATATGGCAGCGAAATACCTTATGGATGGATCGTTAATACGGAAAATAATTACAAATTTAAAGATTGTCTCTCTTAGAATCGTAGAATATACGATATATACACATATTGTATAGTTTAAATACAAATTACACACACATTTTGTGTTAAAATTTTGAGAGTTCTTTTCATTTGTGAGGATCTCCTCGGGTGCATGTGGCGTTGGCAGTGTCTGTGCTGGTTACGACTTTTAACAATTCTATATAATAATCACAGGTTAATTTAACAAAGAAATGATAAACAAAGAGAATAAATAAAAGAACGATTTAAATAGATGGCGGGGCTGGTATTCGAATATTCTTTTTGTGCGAGATTCTAATGGATTTTTTGCCATCCATTTCAATTTTTGTTTTTGACAGTCTCATCTCTAGTTGCTTATTATTTAAATGCATTTTACTGGTTAAAAGTTCTTTTGCTTTTTTATTTGCTGTTTCCAATATAAAACAATATACAAAAGGCAGTATTATGAGACAAAGTATCAAAATTGAATTCTATCAAATCAAATTGAAATCATTTAAATACTTTGTTTCAATTCCCTTAAATGGAGTTAAAGGGTTTAGTGCAGTAGTATTATTTCCGCACGATAAAGTAAAATTTCAGTAATTATAGAGAAAATATGAATGATCTTTTTAAGTGTCCTATACATATCGATTTTTATCCCTGACTGCATTTATCGAAGACTTGTTAAGTACAGTTTTGCCCAAGAACTTGCATAAAAGTAGAAACACGTGATTTCTGCTTAAGAAGTTATACCAAAATATGAATAGTTATATTTGGGTTATAGTTGGGAATGGCTGAAAATATCGATAATTTAATAATGCATATAAATCGTTATTTTAATGTTGCAATATCTTTAAAATAAATCGATATTTTGTTTCATGTATCGGACCAAAATAATCGGAAAAACAGACAAGACAATTTGAACATATAAAAGTATTCCGATATTTAACGATAATTTCGATAATCTTACGTTAAACTAGTTGACTATTTTGATATATTTTGAATACTAAATATATTAAAATGTAATATATTTTTTGAATAGGATATTGAGGACAATATTTTTCTCAATACATATTATTTCGGACTTTCGATATACATGCATCCGTAGCTCCAGTTACTGTTGCCCTGTACTTAATAAGTTTCAACGCTTTTATGGCTATTAATTGGAATTGAAAACAGCTTTAGTTCGGAATCATTCTATCCACACACAGACTGCACCCCTTTCAGCTTAAGTTATCAAGTTCCCAGTCCCCGTCGTTACCTTACACTCGCTTCGGCTTGCTGACGATCGTATAGTTGAGGCCATTATAGCTGCGATGATCAATTGCCGACGAAGCTCCTGTTCCCGTTCCCAGTCCCATGCCCGTAACCGTACCCGTACCAGTTGTTGTGGCTGCCTCCATGTTGCTATTGGAGATTCCCAGATTATTGTTATTGTTATTGGCCACGCCAGTGGATTTACGAAGGATTCCATAGCCAAGATGACTATCGTCGGCCTTGCGGAAACTTTCCGTATCGGGACTGGCAATCAGCTCATATTCGTTGGGCGGCGGCGGACTGCAACGGATACGATTGCCGGGCAGTGTCACATTCACAATGGTCTTGTAGCCACTGGAGGTCTTGTTGTTTGGCGACAGAAAGTCCAAGCGATCATAGTTGCCATCGGAGACAGCGTTGGCGGCGGCGGCAGCATCATTGCCCAGACCCTCGCCAATATCGATATCTATAATTTTGGGCGTGCCGCTGCTGGTAATCGAACGCTGGCGCACAAACTCCGTGGTATCGCAGAGTATGGGCATCCGTTCGCAGTGCCTTACATCACCGACGCCTCGAGTACGCCACGCCTCGGTTATATTCTCAATGCACTCGTAATCCCGCTCTGGGGGCGGTGCCGCCTCCTTGCTCTCATTGCGTAGCGGCAGATCAGGCGGTAAATCCGGCCCGGACACATCCGTGTCGACGACATGGGGCTTGAGTATCACGGAACTGTTGTTATCGCTGGTGGAGGCGGTGGCGGCGGAGGATGTCGAGGATGTTGTTATGGCCACAGGCTCATATTTAACCATGTTCCTGTATTTATCACAATGTTGGGGTGTTGTTGTGGTTGGGCTTACTCCCATTAGGTTTCGAGGTGGCTTCTTGGGAATGCTGTGCGGCACGGAGAGTGTGACAGAGCCTGGAGCAGAGGGGGCAGGAGCTGTACCCACCGATGTTCCGGATAATGTTCCGCCAGAAAAGTTATTCAGCGAGTCATTCGAACTGATAAAGCCCCTCAATGAGATGCAACTTTGTGTGGAATTAATTTCGAACTCTCCGCCGCCAACGCTTCCATGCGGATTGCTCGAGGGTGACGGTGGCAGTGGGCTCCTTGAGCCCGGTTCCATGCCTGCCGCCGCACTGAACTGATTCTCATTGCACTCCAGCGTGCTCAGCGTGCTGCTGTCGCCGCTAATCAGTTTCTTCATCGACTTCATCTTGGCGGACATGCAGCGGAAGACATCCTGCGGATTGGTGTGATCCAAGGTGAAGACACCCTCGCCGGTGGTGCATTTACGGCCCGCCTCGAATGTGAACTTGCCATCCCGATAGCCATATTTGCGGATGAAGCGGTACGGCCACATGGCCACGGTTGCGCCCAAGTCCTCGGATTTTAATTGCAATTCCGTTGGCGTCATTTGGAGCATGTAGGTCTTGGGTTCGATGTTGCAGCGTATGGAGGCTTCCGAGGGGATCAGTGTGATGATAAAGAGGCCATCCTGCGGGGATAATAATAGGCAGGGAATTAGTTTTTATTATTATGATTATATATAATTAATTTCGGCATCGATATGTTAATGAGGCTTGGCGAAAAATTTTGATATAAAATAAATAACTGATCGATATTTAAATTCAGATTTAATATATAAATCGATATATCAATGAAGCATGTCAGATTCTTTCGATATATCTTTACTGCATCGATATTAAATCCAAATCCATTCACCTTAACATTGCAATATATTTTATCTATAATATCCAAATTTTAACGTTAAATATAAATATTTTTCGATACTTAAAAATTCGATACATTTTTTCAATAAGAGACTAAACAATAACTAATTTAATAAATATTTACTCAAAATCCATCCCAAACTCAATAATAAATAACAAAATAAATCGTAAATCAGTGGGTTTAAAGAGTAATAATTAAAGAATTAACTAACGTTAACCCCAAAATCGACACGCCCCAGTAAAATGTATATATAAGCGGAATCATCACTCACAAAGGAGCTGCAGTAGAGGTCATTGTCCTCCTCGATGGCCCCGCCAATGCCGCCCGATGGCGAGGTGTCACAAAAGGCAACGGTCTGCAGGGCGGTGATCCAATCCTTGAGCTCCTCCTCGCTGCTAGTGCTCAGGGTCAATGTGCCATGACGCTTCACAATGTGAATGAGGCGGTCGGGCGGCGGCTCCTGGGTGATCTTAACACAGTTCTCAAGGGTGAAGATCTTGGGATTGCGGTCCTCCTTGCTCTCGCACATCTCCAGACGGGCGATACCATGACGGCTGGCCTTGAACAGCAAACAGTACCGATTGCATGCTTTCTGTAGGAAAAGATATTTGCATTTTTTGGGATTAGCAATTGATAATAAAATATATACTACTGATAATAATTAATATTAATATTAACTCAACCTAATTTTGGAATTAGTTAACCTTTTGCGTATGTTCTTGTTTTCTTATTTTTGTGTGCGAGAAAAGGTTTGAATTTCAAAAATAATCGTTAATCGATTTCTATTTCGGCCGCCTGATTGAATTGCAAACTGGAGAGGTTATAAAAGCTTTACTTCCCATTACCTTTCTTGTCCAGTATAAAATTAGATTAAAAAGGCTTAAGGGTTGAAGTATATTAATACAAAAATAAAGTATAATTATTATCCCTTCCAAAGGGGTATCTATTACATTTATTATAAGCCTAATCCTCATCGTACTTGCCTCTTAAAGGCTCCCTCCGTTTCGTACCCCTCTTTTTGCCCATTTCGCTTTCACTCTTTTCGCTGGCTCAAGAATTTCCTGTCCGCGCATAAACACAAATACCATGAAACCAACATGAATCGCCCAGCTGTGCGTGTGATGTGTGTGCTCAGAAATAAATGCGGTCAAATAAGTAGAAACTCTTTAAATATTAAATTGTTCAATGCTGAGAAAAAAAATTACTAAAAATACAACCACATTTAAATTGAACAACAAAAAAACAGAAATTATATTTGTTATTTATCTTTATACCACTTTATAAATTGTTATATCACAGTATTTAAATTATAAATAATTAACATGTCTTACCGAACTTTATTACTTTATTATACATAAAAATATTGATAAAATAAAACGCTGCAGAGTTAATTTTAAGTATTTATGTTATTTATGTGCATCTTTGGTGCTAATTTTGTGACCACAACTGTCTATGTTTCTGGCGATCATGCACTCACTCTCCTTCCTCTCTCCTTTGAGCGCTCTCTCTCCCTCTTTCGGTCTACCGCTGCCACCCCTTCTCACTCCCACTCGCAGAGGGAACTTCATTTGTATGCAACAACGCACACACTCACACAATAGCCTGTAAGTCCTGTTTATCGAAAAATTACTACGCACTTGAAGAATATATCAAAATTCCCTGGAGTTTCCAGAACTGTAAAGGAAACAAAAGGCGAGAAAACCTCCAAGCGAAATACAGAAAACCCGGGTTCGTTTTTTTAATTTTCCATACCTTTTTCGAGATGCGATTTAGCGAAAATCCAGTTTGGGTCGGCACATTAAGATATCCAGCCAAAACAGGTATTTCAACATCCATTCTGTGCTCCACTCCTCCTCCACCTCCTCCTCCGCCTCTTCTCCTTCGCCTTCGTTCCTTCTCTCTCTCTCGGTCTCGGCCTCTCCTTCTGCGATCTCGTCTAGTCTCTTCTCCCTCACACAATGCGCCTCCGACTCCGAGTCCGAGTTTTAACTTTATTTGTTGTTGCTGCTGCAGTTGCTGGCAATATCTGGAGTTTTGCGTTTATCATCCGATTTTCACAGTTTCCGATCGTTTCGCGCTGTACTTTTCACTGGCCTGGCGATCGCCGGTCATATTTGCATCGCACGGCGAACGCGAAGATTTAAAAGCGCAGCCGCAGCACAAAAAAAAGCATTAACAAAAAAAAAACGAGCAGAGGCACGTCGACTTTATTTATTTTATCGCTGAATTATCGATGGCACTATCGATATACGATCAACGAATTTGAGTCTGGCAGTGCATCGATTGTCTTCGAACTATCGCAAAAGACGGGAAAAGGTTTTAAAAAAGAAGTGGCAAACATTGATCAAAGGGTGGGGAACTAAGCTAAAAACACAGTACACAGAACACGTGTTATAAAAGACGTAAATAAATAAAAGGTGTACATAAAAAAACGTATTATAAATAATGTATATGATAAACAGTAGATTCAACCAATATATCATAATTAAAGAATTTAAAACACAATTCTGAATAGGTGCGGAACATTGCTAGACATTAAACGATAATGTTTACCATCCCAAGCGGGAACCTGCCGATAGGTGGAAAACATAGCCAATAGTGACACCTTGGAACTTCCAAATATAATCGATTGTTCAGAACTCGGCTAAGATTGAAATTGTATATTTAATATTTTAAAGATAAAAAGGAAGCGAACAACTTCTGGCAAATAGTATTTCCCTAAAATATTTTTAAATTTTTAAACTTTATTTATACTAACCGTTTACCTAATTTCATAAATAAATAATAATCGCACTTTGGCAGCACACAATTGGAATACCCACCGATAACATGGCCAGTGCCATCACTATTACCAAAACGAATTGTGCAAAAAAATAAAAAAGAAAAGAGAAATTAAAGCAAAATACTGTAAGCATGGCCCACGACCGCGAGGTGTTGCGTATGATCTGGGAGGGCCAGATAGGCATCTGCTTTCAGGCGGACCGCGACGAGATCGTGGGCATCAAGCCGGAGCCCTTCTATTTGATGATATCGCGACTCAGCTACTTGCCCCTGGTCACCGACAAGGTAAACAATGCACACCAAAAGGTAAAAAATAACATTTTAAACGCTGCATTTACCTTGTTTTGCAGGTTCGCAAGTACTTTTCCCGCTACATAACCGCCGAGCATCAGGATGGCGCCGTTTGGTTTGACTTCAATGGAACGCCCCTGCGCCTGCATTATCCAATTGGTGCGTTTGACTGACTTCTAACTCCAATTGGATGATGTATCCAATTGTTAAATGATTATTTCGTGTTTTCTTTCCCTGTGCAGGTGTCCTGTACGACCTGCTGCATCCGGAGGAGGATAGCACGCCCTGGTGCCTTACCATACACTACTCCAAGTTTCCCGAGGACACGCTCGTCAAGCTAAATTCCAAGTATTTATCCAAGAGAAACGCTTAAATCATACATATTCGCTATTTTTTTTGATGGTTTTGTTTTGGCTTTTAAGGTGAATTTCCATTAGGAAAAGCTAATTATTAAATAATTAAATTATTATAGTTCAGGTATTTTGAACCTTCGAAAATCCACGTCTTAACTAAAAACCTTTGTTTAAGTTTAAATATATATAAAGCAAATTAAAATCATATTGTAGCCTAGTTTTTCAAATTATGTTCAGCATTTTCCCAAATAACTTAATTATGTGGGAAAGTCCATAGGAACAGAGTTCAAGAATGTTGTTTTTTTTTAGCTATATATGAAAATGATTTGAAATTATATTATTTCTTGAGTCGAGGCTAGAAAATGTCCGATGTAATATGATATATCCATATGATTCACAAAATTCCAAGTAATGCTATAATGACGGCTTTTTTCATATATAATTAAACTGGATAAATCCTGAATTAAGTTAATTTTAAAATCCAAATAATTTTTTAAGCTACAATTTCTAATTCTCTAATTTCTTTTGATATTTCAAACATTTTTAAAAATCAATATTAAAAACCGTTAATACTAAAACTTTGTCATTGTTAAACCATTTCAGGGAATTGCTGGAATCCCATTACATGTCCTGCCTAAAAGAGGCAGACGTCCTCAAGCATCGCGGCCTGGTAATTTCGGCAATGCAAAAGAAGGATCACAATCAACTGTGGCTGGGCCTGGTCAATGACAAGTTCGATCAGTTTTGGGCCGTCAATCGTCGACTGATGGAGCCCTATGCCGACCAGGAGTCCTTCAAGAACATTCCCCTGCGACTCTACACGGACGATGTGAGGATTGATGACTGCCGCCGCAGTGTCAGTTCGATTTTGGGCGATTAATTGATTTTCCTTCTATGCCTTTCGCAGGACTTTACGTACACGCAGAAATTAATATCGCCGATCGGCGAGGGTGGACACAAAAAGAGTCTGGCCGATCTGATGGCCGAATTATCGACACCTGTGCGCAAAGCCGGTGAGTTACCTCTACTCTTCTCCTGCTTCGTCAAAAAAAAAAAAAAAGAACAGAAACCAGAACCTAAAGTAGAAAAGACCCATTGTCTCTCGCTGCCAGACGCAGCGTCTCTTGGAAATTAGGGAAAAAGGTGCCAGTCAGTCTGGCATGGCCAAGTGCTTGTCTATAACCCTCCCCTGCTCTTCCCTCGCCCTTCTCTCTGACTTATTTATTTTTCTATTGAATAACACAAACGAGCCAAGCCAAGAGCCGATGCCGATGCCGAAGCCGAATCCGAAAAATCCGCCCTGCGGCACACTCATTCTTCAATTCATCAATGTCCCTCTTTTGTCCAGACAAAAAAAATATATATATATATAACCAAAGAAAGGAAAAAAATGTATAGAGGAGGGGAGAGAGAGGAGAGGTGGAAAACAATGCCCCCGGGGTGGAAAAGCGAACCCGGAGCGGATCGGAACGGATCGTATCGGATCCGTAGCAGCAGGCAGGCAGGTCTCTCGGTCTCTTGGCCATGGCCCAGAGGCATCAGCGTTCAGGTTGGTCCATTCAAACTCGAAATGGAATGAAAAATGCATATTCTCTTTGTGTGGAAAACGATTTTTTTCGGGGCACCTAAAATAACACTTGGCGAAGCAGCGGCAATCGGAGAAATAAGTCATAAAATAAGTCTTAGCTCTGATCAACTTCACTTTAAAAAGAACTTAGAGCCAGCCATTAGCTTTATGATAAATAATACTAGTAGAACCTTGAAGAAATTGCCAACGAAAAACTGTGAAAAATGTAACTACAAGTTGAAGTTATTTTATACCAATTTATTTTATATCGACAATAATATCACGCACAATAACATATCGAAGTAAGGCTTCATATATATTAAAAATTTAGAATTATCGAATTTAATGTTAAAATATCGATAAAATCGAATGAATTCTGTTTTGTTGTCTCCTTTTCCATTTATTTGTTTTTATATAATAAACAAATGATCAATTTATCGCTCATGCATGTATCAAATATCAATTTATATAAACATTTTCTCGTTAAATATCAACATTTTGTGCTATCTATAACACCAACTGTATATCTGCAAAAAAAAAAAAGGTTTTAAAACATGAAAATAGCTCTTTATTTCTTAATTAAAATTATGTAGAAAATAAGACCTAACTTATAAAAAAATAATGAAACAAAAAGAAGATATATTGATAAATAGCACACAAAAATATCATAACAAACCCGTAAAAATAATTTAAAATAACAAATCTAATTATATTCGCTTGAACGGATAAAGAATAATTCTTTAAAAATAGTTGGACATAAGAAAAAAATAAAGGGAATTATTTTAAATATTAATTAAGGAGAGAGGAGGAGAGCTCAATATTTTTCTGAATACCAATTATAAATAAGGCTTTAAAACCGTTAACAAATTTTTTTTTTAATTGTATAAACAGTTAATTTACCGTTTTATTTATCATTTTTTATTGTGATATTTTTTGGTTCGAATTATCCACTAAAGTCTCCACAAAGTCCCCCACAAACCCGATGATGTTGTCCGTTTGCTGATCGGCTGACCTGCGGCGCCGGCGACAAGAACAAGCGAGACAGAGAGAGAGAGGTAGGGATCGCGCACACGATGCAGGGCGAGACGGCAAGCGCACTCGATACTCCAGTAAGAGAAAGAGAAAGAGATAGGCAACAAGTTGCAACTGCAATAGAGAAACTCCCACTCCATGATGCCACGGCTTAGGTGCACTAATAGCATTTGGGAATTCCAGAGACGGACAAAAGGCGGAAATAAATACCTGCGGCTGGGATTTACGAATTATATTGTGAGGGACTGCACTTCGGGCACTTCTTCGGGCTCTGTTTCCATTCAGAGAGTTTTCGCCTTCTCCTTCTCATGTTTTTTTTTTTTTTTTCGTCCATATGGTCCTCCTGTGCAGGTTGGGTATTTCCCAGGTGTTCTGGCCAGATCTCTCATCCTCGTTGAGGTGTGAAATTTGTATTTGCATGCTTGGCACGGCAACCTCGTCGATGATCCAAGGAATTTCCCATTCGAAAAGGTGAGAGATTTGAGGAGGACTCTTAAAACAATTGAGCAAGCAAAGATGGACACCAAGCACCGTACGTAGACACGTATTTTCCCAAGGGTCACATGTTCGGCCTCAAGGCGTCCTTGGTGCAAGGTAGCCTCGGTACCCTAAAGACAATCGGTAACCATCAGGACCCTCATATCAGGACTCTTGCTCAGCAGCACGCCTGGCTTAAGTGGGCCAGGCCAAGGCAATATCCTGACATTCACGGGCTTCGATACATCTCTCTCTCTCGGAAGATCTAGGGAGCTTAGGGATCCTGTGGATTTAACAAGTTAAAAAGCAAGCTTGCTTTAATACTCCTTACTTTTACAGAGAGTAAAAGTATTTGTTTACATCCCTAATTTTATTACTTGTAGTTTTATTTGTATTGTTATTTATGTTTTTCATGACTTTATCAAGAAATTTAGAAGGGATTGCTTAAATATAGTTGGAAATACTACCCCTACTTTCCATTTTCATTTATCGGTATTTCATAGTATTTCTTTGTTTAATAATAACAAATAATAAAATAATATAAATAATCATAAAACTAACAAGGAGTTAGTGGGTTAATTTATAATAAATTATTGTCTTAATTTATTTTATGATACCTATATATAGACAAAGAACAAAAAACTCTCTCTCACTCGTTCGCTACCAAATATAAATTTTAAGTAGTTGTAGCTACTTTGCTTGTACATGGCAGGCAAAGCTTGGAGTGCAAAGCGAAGACGAGAGATAAAAAATGGCTAATGCTATTAAAGCATGCGAACAGGGCAAAATGTAATATTAAGGGTCTTATTTAAAGGGTTCTCTGGCAAGCGGTCTTTGGTGAACTTATAATTAAACAAGACCCCCTTGGAATATTATCCCCACAGTCATATAAACATCCCTAAAGTTCCCCTTAAATCTCTATTTACTGCCCATCTTCTTCTTGTCTTCCGACAAATCGATTGAAGAAAATCTTAGACTTTTTTTTCAATTCATACAGAAAGAATGCCTTGGAAATATGATCAATTTCTCCAGCTTCTTCTTCATCGCGCAAGAAGAGGAGAAGGGGGAGTAGAAGGATTGATATAGAAGAGTAGGGGGGCAGCGGGCGGATAACGATTGCACGTAGTGTTTGTGGTGCGTGCATTTTCATAGAAAATCGTATTTAAATTGAAATGAAATTCAAATATACAATGCAGCCGCTTCGTCTCTCGGAGTTTTTCAGTTTTTCTCTCGTTCTTTTCGCTCCCCCCACTCCTGTTTCCAGTCGGAACGTGGAAGGTTCAAAGTAGATGCGATTCCAAGAAATCAAAAAACAAAAAACACAACAAAAAAACAGCAAGGAAAGGAAAGAAGGAGAGGCAGCAACAGCAGAGGAAGAGTAAGAGGTAGAATCTAAGACGCGTCAAAAATAAAAGAAACGCATTTCTTTTGGCTTTGCCTTTGGCTCGGCTCCTGCGCCCCCCTCTCCCTCGATTTCCCTCACTTTCTTACGCTGCTTCTCCTACTCTTCCTTCTTCTTCTTCATCTGCTCCTGCTGCATTGGCATTCGCTTCATTTGTTGTTGTTGTTGCTGCTGATGCTTTCATGATTTGCCGACGGCAGCGCCGCCAACTTCTCTGTTCGCGCGTCGCCGGAAAGCAGCAACAATAAAAAGCAAGTGCCACTTCAGTGTTGCCTGTTTTGACCAACAAAATAAAAGTTTGGCAAGAATTTATATACATATATGTATGTATGTACATACAATGTACAACAAATATCCTTGTAAAAGAGGACAAAGAGCTAGATCATGGGATATAATAACGGTAAAAAGTTTTCTTCCAAGTTTTTGTGTGAGAGGAGAAGAGAGTTAATTTGTTCTTCTCAGTGCTGTCAGAGTTTAAGATGATTTATTATTTTCTAAAATCAAAATTAATTTAAAACATTTATGTATACTGTATATATATTTATATTTACACTTTTAAAAGTAAGATGCATAATAATTATTTTAATTGAATCTAAAGTGACTTACTAATATTAGTTTAAACAAAATATTAAAATATATACATATTAAAATATGTATAACTAATTATAATTTTGTGGAAAAAGCTACAATATGGCGGGGAAAGAGCCAAAGCTGTCTGCACTGCTGGCTGTATGGGTCCGTGTCTCTGTGTGCGTGTGTGCTATGCAGGCTGCAATGTGTTTGTGTTTGTATTTGTGTAGGGTGCTCTCCCACTCTCTCTCTCTCTCTCTCCTCTACCACTCTCGAATGTGTGAAAAGGAAGTTCTGAGATATCACCTCCGCTTATTTGTATTTACACCTTCGCCGGCACCTCGTTCCCCGCCTCCTACTCTCCTCCTCCTCCTAGTATTCCTTCCCCACCCTCTTATTTTTTTGCTTTTTTTTCGCTGCACTCCAAAACTCCGGTGAAAACGGCGGCGCACGGAAATCGCACCTCAATGTTTATCACTCTGCTCGCCCTCGCCCTCGCTCTCTGTCTTTCTCCCTCTTTCTCCTTGGCATCTCTTTACGGCCTCTCCTTCCCCTTGCTGTTACCTGCCGCCTCCCCCCACTCCACTCCATCACACTCGCATCATCGTCGCATTTGCTTAGTCCCATTTCGACACATTTTCGTTTGCATTTCGTCAATCAGACAAACAATGGCAACCTGCAAACTGCAACCTGGACTGCCCATTATGTGTGTGTGCGAGGTGTGCGTATGCAATGGTGTGACAATTGGCCGTGCCACGCCCTGCTTTTTGGGTGGGCTGCGGGGCAGCTGTTTGTGTTTTATTTACATAAATGTTTTTTTTTATCTAACATTTTAGTGAAAAACTGATCGTTCAAATACCAAAAACAAATCTAGATACTTGTGTAAATTGAAATAATGTACTTAATAATTTATTTATTTAGTTATTTATATATTTTTTTTAGTTTAGATATTCGAGCAAATTAAAATTACTTATGAAATTTAACACTTGACTCACTTCATTTTGAAGTTACTTATTTAACTCTTTATATGTATATTATTTTATTTTAGCTACTAAAGAAACTAAAATATTCTAATTGTGTTCACAAAACCTCATTAAGGGTTCATTTCTTATTATTTATTTATTTGTTTATATATACTTTTCTTAGATACTAGTAGAAATTACTTCAGAAAATCAATACGAGTTAATAACATGAACACTTGATGATGGGTTCATTTTCCATTAATTGATTAATTTGTATATATTTTTCTCCCATAAAAACCCAACCTCTACTGCAATTGGAGGATCAGTTCTGAGATTTGGTTTCCTCTTCCTGCCTCTCTTGGCACCCACTTAATTTTCCACTTTTATCCATTGCTTTTTTCCTTATTCATTGATTCTCCTCTGGACTTTGTTTGTTTTTCCGTCTGGTTGATCGGCAATAATCAGTTGCAATCTTCAATTCACAACTCGGGGACGTACTGTGCACCGTCAACGAAATTCGTTGAAATTCGTTTCGTTTTTATTTCCTTCGTCCCCTGGCTCCCTACCGGAATTTCCTTCCTTACTTTGTAAGCGTCATGAAAATAAACCGAAGCTGAAATTAAAATTGAAAAGTAAGACAAACAGAAATGGCAAAAAAAACAATTGATTAGCACTTTTTAGCTGGCGGCGCGTCACTGAACTGCAAAAATGTAATTTTCCCCACTGCATGTGGAACGTTTGGAATTGGAATTAAGTTGATTTTAGTTTTTTTTTTTTCTTTTAGTCCAGTTTCTATATTGTTTTCTTTAATGGCTTTATGGGAACACAATCTATTAAGTGATTATAATGATGATTGGGGCTGGAACTGGGGCCTTATCAGAGGGATCGGTGGAACGATTTTTGTTTATTTTTAGCTATGAGCTATACACCATGTCGTTCCCTCCTGGTTCCAAGTTTCACGCTTTGCTTTTTTTTTTTTTCATCCCCCCCTCCCCGATTCTCATTTTCGTTGCTGACGACGACGATAATAAAAAATGGGATCAATAAATTTTCAGACGGTTTGGCGCCACTTGGCGCGCGCGCAAGGGGCGCCCCTGACTGCCTGTTCTTATGCTCATATTAGCGGGGAAGACAAAAAAGAAAGCAGAGATAGATAAAGAGGTGGAGAGAGATCTTTTTTGGTGCCTCAAGAATTTTCTTGGAATTTTTAAATATTTTAAATACTCTTTAAATTGTATATTTGTTTTTAATTGCAAGATTAATAGTTTTTTTTTTTTTTTTTAATATCGTTCATGTTATATTTCTGTGAATTACCAAAATGTACAGGTTTTATTATCATTCAAATCATTTTCACAGGCAAGTGCATGGTCACACTATTTTCTTTTTAGACTTCGTTTTTAGAGTTTTTTTTCTAAAGAATTTAAGTAATATTTATTATAAATCTATCAATATTAATTATCTTTCTTTCAGTTTAAAATTTACTTATAAAATGATTTTAATTTCAAGTTAGTTTTTTCTAATTTGTAGTATTTTTGAATTTTCTACAAGTCCTTAAAAATTATGCCTTATGACTGTATTAATTGCTTTCATGTCATAACTAATAATGCCTCGTTAAACCATTTTTATTATAATCATAAATATAATCAGCATTAAGCTACAGCTGGAAGTTGTTTCATTCCGAATGTTGTGTTTACTAATTCTATTATTTATTTTATAATTTCTTGTATCACCATTTAAAAGACACCTGTTCATAACGCCGCCCCTGAAACTGCCTTCGCGGCATTTATTTATTTATAATTTTATTTTTTTAATGTTTTTTTGGTAGCGCCATTAGCTTTGGTCATTAAACTCGTGACTTAAGCGGAATGAAATGGAATGGCAACGAAACGAAACGAAATGAAACGGAAAGGGGAGAGGCGGGGGCCTCTCTTTGGGCATGAACTCGCGCCCCGTTGCACAAAATCTTATCTGCAGCAAACGCTCATTCGCCTCCCACCGTATATAATCAGCCATTATCAGCACCCTCTATATATACTATATATAAGAACCCCATATCAACACCGACTGACTCGCCATAACCCACGACGACGCCGGCGATTGGCAATCGCAATAATGGCACTTTTGGAATCGGTGATCGGCAATCTATAATTACAATTCATATGCTAAAATTAAAAATGACGAAATTTCGTCACAAAACATGATTACCCACAGAAACAAATACTACAAAAAAGAAGAGAGAAAACACTTGAAGATAAGGCTCTTAAACTCAGATTTCCAATAGTCCAATTCCGTAGAGAGTTGTCCGCCTTCTCGCTAATCTTTTATAGCTCGGAAATCGATCATGATCCCCTGTTTATATAGCACAGGCGCGGTCTTATCTCTCGCTTTAAGTAATCCCCTGGCTGATCTCATTCATTATAATATAAGCAATATATTCACTCATTAATAAACTATATTGATTGGCGGCTTGCTTTTTACATAATTGTAAGGCTTTAATGGTTATTTCCATTGGGGGTTTAATTGTGATCATTACAATATATAGTAAGGATATATGAAAATGTAATAATTAAATGATCAATCATTGTAGAAGATTTCCTATTCCTATTAACACCTTGGGGGGTTGCTTGCGGATTATCAGGCTTGTTTCGGCGGTCCAATTACTTTGAACATTTAGTGGGTCTTAGAAATGATTGATACTTTGATTATGGCAAGTATTAATAATATATTTGAACGGGCGAAACAAAAATAGAAACCCCAAGAGGCTATATCTAAATTTATTATTGCTAAGCCCATGCACTTGTGGGTTTTATACCCTTTCAGGATATTATAATTTCAGTCTGAAGTTTGCAACGCAGTAAAGGAGGCATTTCCGACCCTATAAAGTATATACATATATTCTTAATGAGCATCAACAGCATGAAACTTTGCAGATCTAATTTGTGGCCAATTATCGACAATTTTGTCGATGTAACCACTAACATTTTGTTGAAAAAGATGGGTACATTTTTGGCTTAAAAAACGCTAACTTCTTCAAGGGTTTTTTGATCATAACTTCGTTAAGATTTAACCGATTTCAGTCTGGTTTGGATTTTTCTTCTTAGTTTTTTTAGGAGAACTTTTCTGCATTCAAAACTAAATTTCTAATTTTTGGCCTGTTTTTAACCATTTTGACGAAAAAACTGGGTTAATTTTTTCCCTAAAAATCGCAAACATTTTAAAGTGTTTTTTGATCATAACTTGGCTTAAACTCAACCAATTTCAGTCTAGTTTGGTTTTTTATTCTTGGTTCTTATAGGAGAACTTTTCTGCATTCAAAGCTAAATTTCTAATTTTGAACCAATTTTTGAAGGTCCGAAGGTCCGAATCGAAGGTACTTCATTTTGTCTCATCTTCGGTTATTTTAGACCGATATATCAAACATATCGTGCATAGCAACATTAAAATATCGATTTATATGTAGGCTTTCGCGTTCAATACCTATACCATAGCAATTTGTAGATATTTCCTCACTTTTAAAGTTGTTTAAATGCTTATTTTAGATTGTTTAGGTAATATTTATATTTTTTTTTTCATCCCTATTTCCAGTTGGATGTCGCACCCATGGCATAGATCTTCACGAGGAAACGCAGCTACAGTGGATGTCCGAGCACCTTAGTTATCCCGACAATTTCCTGCATTTATGGGTGGACTACAAGGATATCTAGTCCTGCCTCTATTTTGTATATATATCTATATATATATATAGTATTATATATATACCCAATATTTGCCCCCAGTCCGCGATTAAGTGTGTGTGAGTGCCCATGTCTGCGTGCAATTCTATTTTTTGATTCCAGCAAATCCCAGGGCGATCCTCAACGATCGATATATATAAATATATATATTGAACTAAAGTTAAGTTTAAACCTTATGTAATATTTATAATATATGCCACAGCATTTAACAGAGCGAGCAGCGCAAACCAAACGATTACTGGAACTACCCACTAAACTAATAATACCAATATTTATACATCTATCTGTTATATACAGTCGAACTTCTTTATACAAAAAATACAAAACAAAGCACAACAAAAACAATTTATATTCTACCCTTGCCTTATGTTAGCTTTATTATTGTTTTTTTTTGTATATTACATATCTTATATTTCTGTAACACTTGCAAACATCACGCGACTTTGTATATTTAATTTACATAAGCTATTTTTTAATGACTGTAATCAAAAAAATATATAGATACGAATTTAAATAGTTTTTGTCATTTCATTTTATTAGGGAGATATTTATATATATTTTGAATTTTTTTAATAATTTTCTTAGTAGTTTTTTGTTAGTTAAAGGTTCCTCTTAAGGGTCCGTGGCTTACTGACTTAATTTCCCCCTTACAGTTCCTACTGCGGCTTCCTCCAGTCTTTTCCATTTTCATTTTTGCCTGCAATGCACAAGCAAAGCAACAAGAACAGCTGGTAAATTCTTTTTACTAGCGAACGAGAGACTTTCCATTTTTACTCTATGGGAGCTTCGTATATTTTCTTATATTCTTTCGTTTCATCTATTTTTTATAGCTTTTTTGTATAGTTCTTAAAAAACTAAATATATTTTGGACCAGAAAATGTCATAAAATAAACGAAAGCTCGACTGTATATAGTCACCAAGTGATCGCTGGATCGCTGGTCGTATGTTCATCGATCAACCTTCATTAAGCCGCCGGAAACTGGCCCAAGCCCTGCACTAACTAAACGAACTAAAAAAAATTACCAAAAATAAAAAACCCCTCGCTGGGTTATCAATTTCGGTCGCGATTTATCCGCCTGTCAAGATAGCAACGGAGAAATTGGTCTAGAGCCTGGACGTAATTGGAATTGGGTCTGGACGGGGTTCCAATAGCCACTGCCGTATCTATATCTGGTCTGGGTCGACCTTACACAATATGTTTTCCACCAAGCCGCCGAAATCGATGATCTTTTTTGTTGTTTTTCACTCTTTTTTTTTTACTTAATGAATTAAATTTTGTATTTGAAGAGCATCGATTTGACACTGTCAAGCAACACTTATTCTATAATTAGTTTTCGCTTTTTTTTCGCCCACTCGAGAATGATTTATTCGATTGTTATTTGTACCAAAAATAAACTGCAAAATCTGATTAAATAAAAAAAAAAGCCATTATTAGTACAAATGAGGCGGGTGTTTACTATATCTCGATGGATCCTCCAAAGTGCGTCCCTAACATTGATGGATCCCTTGCCCAGCCGATCTGATTGATCAGCGATCTCCAGTTTGGATGGAATGGGGATTTCTATGGTTTTAGATCATTTTTTATGAACATTTAGTCGGACTAAAAATTGATCTGGTCTCTGATTATGGCTTATTAATTAATAAATAATGTAATATTTTAGAGGTTCTATGATCTAGGAGCCTAGATATTTTTTAGTATTTTTTTAGTTTACCTGCATTGCTTTTAGATCAATTTTTGAACTAAAACTAGTACATAGTTAATTATAAAATTGTCATTTTTTATACATAAAAGTGATCTCATTGAGTGTCTAGTATTTGTATGGTTTACCTAAATATTTTCATCGCTTTTAGATCAATTGTTGAGCTAAAAAGATTTCTTAAAGCGAATAAATTAAGTTATTTTTTATTTTCTACAAATGATCTCCGAAACTAGGGATCGAGTTCAAGTATTTCTTTGGATTGCCTTCACATTTTCATAATTTTTAGATCCATTTTTGAACTAAACATTTTTGTATATTATATTATATATTTATTAATTATAATAATGTAGTTTTTAATAAATAAAATATTATATTAGATACTACGGATCGAGCTTATAGTATTTTTAAGATTTATCTGTATGTTTTAGTCGTTTTTAGATCAAATTCTGAACTAAAATGAGTTCAAATAGCTTTTAATATTTTATGATCGTATCCTCGCAACATAAGGATTTGTTTGTTTGCCAGAAATTGGTACAGTTCATACCTAAAACCAAAAGAAAAAACAAAAATCATTCCTATAACATGATTATGTCACGATCGTTGCCGTCGATCGGAACGCGCGAGATCCGTTCCTGTGATTACAACATCGCGGGTGCGCAACAACTTGCCCGATCGATAGCAGAAGGTATATGTATATATATATACGTATATAAGGTACACTAGGTACTTGCAGGTACCTAATATACATATATATAGAGGCGAAGGCGGTGGCTGTGGCGATCTTGCCATCTGCAAAGCACTCGCGAATCGAAACTCGCGACTCGAGACTTGGGACTCAGGTGAAATCTATTCCCGCGCCAATACAATCCCTTTCCGCCTGCTCCCCTTTTCCGTATTTACTTTGTAAAATTTTTGGCTGCCTGCAAATCAAAATATATATATTTATTTATTTTATTTTTTTCTACAATCGAAATTTGTCACGTGGCATCACAGAAAAAAAACCTCATACATAGCAGAGAAAAGCAAAAAAAAAAAAGGGGGGGAAAATAGAAAAGAAAAGAAAGCGAGCAAAAGTTTACACGGCAACGCGCTTTGACGAAAACAACACAAAAATAAATCGAAATTTTGCAATCATCTGCGAGATCGGCCGCTCCTCCCACTGTCCCGCGATCTGGCAAATGTGTATGGTTTTCTTCTGGTTAGGTCATGTTCCACCCCTGAGAGGGGCCTTTTCCCCTGCTAGAGTTCCATTGCCACTGTTCCTCTGCAACAGTTCCTTTCCCACTGTTCTTTCAAACTTCCTTTGCCTAAGTTTCTTTTCTCCTAACTTATAACGTGCTTATTCCTGTGATCTTCTCCTTCTCCTTTGCTTCTGTTCCCTTTGCTACTAGTCTTCCGATTGTCCTCTGCAAAGTTTCTTCGGATAATCTTCTTCAATGCAGATCCTGTGTCCCAGTGGACCGACTTCTTTGCCACGATTCCCTTTTCACTGTTCCTCTGCCACTTTTCCCTGTCCATTGTTCTGCCACATTTTCCCTGCCAGTGTTCCTTTACTTTCTAATAATACCTCCTATATAATATATATTTTTAAAAGGGATTTCCGAAAGAATGTAGGACTTTATTGACTTTCTGATCCTTTCCCATTGTTCCGGTTCCTGTTAACAATAACCATTTCTCTTTCTCACTGTTATCATTCTTTCCGTTTGTAAAAGAAACCCTCAGAACAAACTTCTTATTCCTATAATAAATAGGGCTAAAAATCTCATGTGTTTTCTTCGTTTCTCTACTATTTATGTTTCTCTTTCAGGGTTTCTTTTTTCAGAGATTATCTGAGATCTGAATACAAATTCCGTTCCATTCCCTCAATTTCGTGCTGATCTCCTTACTTCCGCTATTGTTTCTATGACTTCTTTATTTCCCATTCATTTCTTAGTTCGTTGCTTTCCATTCTGTTCCTTACTATTCCATTCGTTTCTTTTTTACATTTCTTATTTTTAAAGCGAAAAACTATATTTTTAAATGCAGATAATTCAATATTAATCGAAATAGAGATAAAAGATCAAAGTTTACCATATTTTTGGTAGGATATCGATCGGAATATGATCAAAATTGACCAAATTTTTAATGTGATTTCGAGAGCATTATATTATAGAACTTTTCCTTTCGATACACGTACATCCCTAATCCCAAAGGGGGTCTCCTATCTTCTCTCCTCTCTCTCTCTCTCTCTCTCTCTCCCTCTCTGTCCACAATTGTCGCAAAAATTCTTTAGATTTTCCCTCTGCCAAAGCAGAATAAGCAGGGAAAGCGCGTCAAGTGAAAAACAATGACTCGAGAGCAGAACACCACGTTCCCCCTCTTGAGGAAAACAAAAAAAAACAACGATCCCAAGCCCCAAACCCATCGGATACCATCCAATTCGATCGCTGCTGCTGACGATGATGTGGCTGTGCCTCTGCCTGTGACTGTGACTGTGCCTATGTGGAGATGTGTGTGGGGCTGGCTGTGGTGGGGCCGATGGTGCTGATGGTGCCAGTGCTGCTGCTGTGGGGCTCGTGATTGGCGCACACATTGGCAAACGAGAGCACTTTATTTTTAAACGTTTTAAAAATACGATCATTATAGAATTTGCGGCTTAGTCATACCCCGCCGCCGAAATGTGCCAAGCGAATTGACCAGCGCAAAAACCGAGTATAGATCCGATCAGGGGGTCCGCTGATCGCTGATAGCTGCTATATAGTATAGGGTACTATACCTAATACTGGTCGGTTCCCCTTAAGCCATAACCCGTGGCACGCATATCCCTCACATCCCACAGCCCACGATGTTTGCCAAGATCAAACGGGAATCGGTTCGTTCTATAAATCCCCCCTTTGCACAGTCAGCCAAAAGAATTACGTAGCAAGCGATATGTCTAGATTATAAGAGCTAAGAGTATAAGCAGAGCTAGTTTAAAGTTTAATTTTAATTTTTAGCTGCTTTTTAAAGCATTTAGAATAAATTTTAGGTATTTTAATTAAGATGGAACAAAGGTTAAAATTTAGTTTATCCACAAATACCCTGAATTCTCAGTTTATAAAATATATATATTTACTTCTTATACCCCAGCGGGGTATTCTAATTTTAGTCCAGAGGCTGTGAAGGAGTCCGTTTTGAACCCATAAACTATATATAGGTATATATTCTTGATCGATCTAGTCATTCAGTTCACCTGTCCGTTTCTACAGAAACTTTCATCACTTTCTCTCAGTTTTCAAAACTAAAGCATAAAGCTGCCATAGAAATGATCAGTAGCTATCTAAAATTGTTCTAAAAACACTCATCAGTATCCAATGGGAGTTTTACTTTGTAAATGCTACTAGGACATAATTTTTTTATAATATTTATGTAATAAGTTACCGAAATTAATAGAAATAAATTTATAGAATGTTTTAGGAGACATCTTATCTTGATTATCAGTATACAACAAGTGTTGTGATCATATTTTTGATATGGAAATTCAGAAATGAGCATCTTGAATTCATCGTATTCATCTGAAAATGAACCACTCCATATCAACAGTATCGAAAATGATTATCCTGAAGTAAGTTTTGCAATTTAATAGTTGGTTTCATGTCAAGTCAATGGGGGTTTATATAATTAAGTTGGTGCTACAGAGATAATAATTTTCTACAAATTTGAAAACTACAAATGAACCTACTGAATTCATAAAATTTACCTGCAAATGAATCACTTCACATTCCAATGCAGTTATCCCTGAGTTCTGGCGGAAGTATCCTGCAAATTTAACCAAAAATCCCTATACACCATATGAAAATACCAAATAAAGGGGATATCCTTTAGTTAAATTCAATTTTTCTTTAACTGCAAATCATAGATCCATCATGGCCACGCCCATTTCAATGGTTAGTATTTTCCCAACGAAGGCGAAGGCAAATCCCAGACCCCAAAAATTCAATGATAAAACCAGTTTAATTAAATGTTTTTTTTTTGTTTTTAGTTTGCTTCTGTTAATTTAATCAATTCGCTTTTGTTGTTGATTTTTGCTTGGTTTTCTTGATTGTTGTTGTTGTTTTTTATGGTCACACAGTTATTGTATTTGTTGTTGTCAAATATATATCTATATATATTATCTTTTTTATATAGAAAAATACTGATATTTCTATAGCTCTAAAGATTTCCCTTCTAAAAAAAAAAGTCTGGTTTTGTATATATATAAATATATTGTATATATGTATATTGTATATAATTATTATTATTGTTAACTCCTTTACATTTAATTTCTTGCTCTCGTTTTGTAAATATATATGTATATAGAATATATATATTGTTTAAGCTTCAGTTTTCAACAATTTTTATTTAATGTTTATTACAAAATTTTGTTTTGTTGTTTTTCAATATCACAAGAATTTTCAATTTTCAATTTCCAAATGTGTGTTTGTGTGTGTGTGTTGGTGTGTATGTGTGTGTGTTTTAAAGCTTGTGTTTTACTCTTAACAAAATTTTTCTCTCAGTTTCTCTGCGTTGCATTTTTCTCACATTTTTCCACACACCCCCCCTTCCCTCTCTCTCACTCTCTTCCCCCTCTCTATTTTCACAAATTAAATTTAAGCGTTGAAATTCCTTTTCAAATGTTTCGCTTTGCTTTTTGTTTCAATTATTTACACTTGAAAAAAAAATACAGACACACATCAAAAAATACACGACTTAAGCTTAATTTGTTCTTAGTTGGTAGCCAAAAAAAAAAAAAGAATAAAACATATTCTAATTATATAAACTTAAGGCCTATTGGGTTTTGCTTTCGGGGTTTATTTTTAATTTTTTTCTCTTTTTGCTGATATGCTTGGAAGATATATGTTCTTGTTCCACTTACGATCCTAACAATCTTTAAGGTAAGACTTAGGTGCTAGTTAAAGTAATCGATGTTAAAAATACTAATTTAAAAAAAAAATATGTATGTTGGCTTAGATAGCTAAAAGGCCAGGCCCAGTGACTGCCATAACTTCCGATATTGGTGGGATTGCTGCTCTCTGTATCCTTCCACTTCTGCTTGTACTCCTTATCCTTGTTATCCTCCTTCTACTGCTCCTTCTACTGGCTCCTTCCGCCAAGTACTATAATTCCTTTAGGCGACCAGGGTCAGGTTCGTCGGCGCCGTGTTGCTGCTGCCTGTGGCCAGCATCAGGGGCGTCGCTGTCCTGGCCAGCGCCTGCTGCTCCTGATCCAGCCAGCGCTGCAAATGCGCCTGCTGTTGGTGGTGGGCCTGCTGCTGCTGATGGTGCTGATGCTGCTGCTGCTGCTGTATATACATCAGGTTGTTGTCGTTGTAGACGGCATGCAGCTGCAGATTGATGCTGTAGTTGCCGCTGCCAGTGCTGCTGCTCCGGCTGCTGCTGTTGTCGCTGTAGGTGGAGGAGCTGCTCTCATAGCCGGAAACGGGCGATCCTTTGGGACAACAGAAGCCGGTGGGCGAGAGGGCGGGCACCGAGAAGGGGCTGAGGGGTGTGCTGCTGCTGCTGCTTGTGCTGCTGCTGCTGCTGCTGATGCTATTGGCTTTCGTATCGTGCTGAAACTGAGGAGGACTCCCCCTGGAGCTGACGTTGACGGGAAATGTCTGCAGGGGGCAGTGAAAGCTGGAGCTGGATGAGCGTCCTGGCGATACCGCTGCATAGGGATGATTGCTCCAAATGATAGGATCCCTCTGTTCACACACCGTTGCCTTCTTCTTAAGGCGGCGGCTCTGATGCTGCTGCTGCTGCTTCTCGGACTCCTCCTCATCGTCATCCGCATCGGCATCACGTGCCTCCTGCTCCTCCTCCTCGTTCTCCAGATCCTCCCTGTCCTCCTCAGGCTCATGCTCGTTCTCATGCTCATGCTCCTCCTCATCATCCAGCAAATAGGGTTTGAACAACTTGACCTGCTTCGAGGGCAGCTTGTTGTTATGCTCCTCCGGCTGCTCCGTCTCCACATCCACATCCACCTCCACGTCCTCGTTCTCCGTCTCCGCTTCCGTTTCTGGCTCCAACTTAATCGCCGCCTGCTCTAGCTTACTGATTTTATCCGGCTGCATTGGCATGGTGATCACCTTGCGCTTCCTGAAGGTCAAATCCACACCGGCCCCTGTTGTAAGACCATCGTGGTCATCCTTCTCCAGCATCTGCATCTGACGACGGGCAGAGGAGCCAAGGGATAGGTCCATGGGCGCAGGCGTGGCCACCGCTTCCAGGCGACTCTCCAGATGATAGGCGGCGGCGGCATGGTAGGGATAAGGCATGTGTGGAATGTGACTGACGGCGGCGGAGCTGCTGCTGCTTCCCGGGGAGCTGCTGCTCAGGATTGGCACTTGTGTTGGCACTTGGTTGCTGCTAGTGTTGTTGTTGCTGCTGCTGCTGCTGCTACTGCAGGCACTGCTGCTATATGGCAATGTATTGGCGCTGGTGGGACTGGGCTGGGGCAGGACAGATGGGGCATGGAGATGGGGGCTCCCATTGGAGCTAGCATTGCTGCTGGTAGCCATGGCTGCTGCCACCACGGCTGCGATTTTGGCCGCCGAAAGCTGATTGTTGCTGCTGCTGCTACCATTGGTGGCCGGCGGCAATTGCTGCAACTTCTCCTGATGCTGCATCTTCTCTTGCTCGTGCTGCTGCTGCATCTTCTCCTGCTCCTGCTGCTGCATATGGGGATGCACTGGCACTGGCACATGCAGATGCGGATGGCCTGCCGCCAGCGTATGCGGATGCGGGACCATGCCATTGGCCAGCAGATGATGGGCATGATGGGCCGCTGCCGCTGCAGCTGCTGCTGCTGCCGCCGCTGCTGCCGCTGCGGCAGCATGGTGATGATGGTGATGATGATGGTGATGGGACTGGACATGGTGGGCATGGTGGGCATGATGCAGCTGATGGACCAAAGGATGGCTCAACTGATGGAACACCTTGACGGGCGTGGGCGAAACGGACGATGGCTGCTGCTGCTGCGGAGACAATTGCTGCTGCTGTGACTGTTGGGGGGCAAGGTGATGCGGATGCGGATGTGGATGCTGCTGCTGCTGCTGTTGCTGCTGATTGTTTGCCACCGAGGAGCGCAGATTGGACTCACATTGCAGCCACTTTTGGATCTGGCGGCGGTGGATATTGTACTTCCTGGCCGTGGCCCGCTGGTTGCCCTTGCAGTCGTTGTCGTTGCGATATGACTCCAGGACCTGCAGCTTAAAGTGCGGCGTGAAGATGCGACGGCTGCCCATTTTGGGGCTGCCGCTGCTGCTGCTGTTGTTGTTGTTGCTGCTGCCGTTACTGTTGCTGCTGCTGCTGTTGTTGTTGTTGCTCTCCGTAGTGGTCGCATCCTTGGGCCGCTTGAAATTCAAAGCTCCGCCGTTGATCAAACTCTGCTCGCTGCTGCTGCTATCCATCTTTTAAAGTATTTTCTTCTGTTTTTTTTTCTTGTATTGTTTTTTAGCGAGTATAAAATATATATATATATATATATATATATTTCGCTTATAAATTTGTGGTTCTCTCTCGTGCTATGTTCTTAGGTGCTTTTGCTGTTGTTGTTGTAGCTGTTATTGCTACTTGCGTGCGACGCTTGCGCTTTCATAACTCGCGATCTGGCAGCTCTGTTCCTCACGGCAACAGCGACGTCGACGGCGACGCTTACAGAAACGCACACTCTCAAAAAACTCAACTCAACCTCAACTCGACTCGCACACGCTCGCACTTTGAAAAATATCCGTTGCGTTTCTTCGTTTCGTTTTTGATTTCTTTTTGTTTTTACTTCTTGAATATATTCAATTCACTGTTAAAAAAAAGTGCATATAATAATAATATTGCTTTGCCAGCGCAGTTGTTGTAAGTTTTGTCTGAGTTAGTGTTCACTTCGTTCTCATAACTCGCGTTGCGATCCGCACGGCAAGGAATCCAAAACACAATTGTTCTGCCCTCGGCGTTCTAGTTCGAAGATACGTTCTAAACTGCCTCGCTCTGTTGCTGTCGCTGCCGCGGCCAGCGTCGCCGTCGCTGTCGGCTTCGCTCGTGCTCGTTCACTCACATACACGCACACTCGTACACAGCCACTGCGCCGCCTTTGCTGCCTGCCTGTCTGCTCGCGTTCGTGTGGGTGTGCGTGAGTGTGAGTGAGAGTGGCTCTGAGCGGGAGAGAGCCGACCGAGCCGCGGCGCAACAACAACGGCGCCGAGCACTGCAGACAAACTGACGACAATCGTCGGCGAGGTGTCTGCGCTTCCATGTGTGCGTGGGGAGCGAGCGAGACGGAGACGCCAAACCCCAGTGGCCGTACCCGTTCTTGTTGTTGTTATTACTGCCGCGGCGCTTTTGTGCGCCGCTGTTGTTCTTGTTGTTGTTCGTGCACGGTGGGACCGAATGGACAGCAGGGGACGGACGCACCCCCTCCCCAGGCGGCACCCCTTCCATATTCCATTCCGGAGCGCTGCCACAGTCACCCGACGACTCGACTGACTAACTGACAAACACCGCAGCGGCGGAGGTACTGTGGGGCCGAAGCCTTTTGATTGTTAAATTGCAAAAAATAGGTTCATTTAAATCAAAAATATTAATAACATTTTTAGTTCAAGTTTAATTAAATACATTTTCATTTTTCTTAAACATGCTTTTATCTGTGTCAGGTCTTCGAAAAAAAAATAAGTAAACATACATTTAGACTTATTTTACAGGATCTTGGATAAACTTTCCATGAAACATTTCTTATTTTATTTATTCATTTTAAGCTTAAAAACTTGTAAAATTTAATTTGTTTAAGCATTTTATTTAGTAATAAGATATTTTATATTATAAATATATAATTTAAATATAAAATATTTCAATAATACATTACGCGTCTTGACAATTTAAAAATGAAGTCCATAATACCAAAATACCAAAATATATAAATAAATAATTATTTCCTCTTCAAATGCCCTTTGCTAAGCCTCATTGTTTTCGCTTTGGCCCCACTGTGCTGCGACTACGTTAGCGAAGTTGCGGTTGCTGTTGCCGTGTGTGCTGTGTACGGTGTTGTTGTTTCACTGCTGCCCTGGCTGCGCTACAAATTCGCTGGCTCTGCCAGTTTTTCACACACACTGGCGCACACGGAATGGCGCACAGCACACGAGCACTAGCAAGCAAGTGCCAGAGTGTGTGTGCGCCAGAGTCGTGGCTGCCAGACATTCTGGCACTGCCACTCCACGCCCCCCGCCCCTGTTGACCCCCCCGCCCCTTAGCACTCGCACCCGCTCTCGCGCACGACCAACGACGCAACAGATCGTCGCCCGAACTTGTTGAGTGCGCGAGAGTGGCAGCGGTGGCGACGGCAGCTGCTCTCGCATTCTCTCAAATCAACTGTTGAATGTGCAATGCAACGAGCGCTGCATTTTTATATTTTTACACGCACACATACATACAGACATTTCCAACAATCTTCCTTTTTTTACTCCCTGCTATGGCCGTGGGTGCACATATGTACATACATACATATGGTATATGTATGTATACATAGCTTATTTCTGTCGACGCTGCCGCCGTTCTGTCTAAGCTCGAAAAAAAACAACTGCAGAGTGCAATATATGCAGCCAAGAACAACAACAATAGTGCCCCGCACTTGTTGCAAATGACAAACGAAAATGCTGCTGCTGCGGCCTGCTGCCTCTTCTTCTTCCCAGCGTTCTTCATCTTGTGATTCTCCTGCTTCGGCGAAAATCTGGAATTCATGAATGAAACACATATGCACGCAGCCACCTCTCTCCCGCTCGCTTACCACCTCTATGTGTTGGTGTTTGTGTTCGGGACAGTGGGCTGCTTTGCTTGCGTGTGTATGCAAATTCATAAATAACAAAAGACAAAAAAATATAAAAATAATAATATAAATTGAGCGTGTGGAGAACATCAATTTGCGCGTGCGAGATGGTGGGGGAAAGAGTAGGGGAGCAAGGGAGCAGAGATCTTTGAGTCACCTAGCTGAAAAAACGATGATAGATCTCTGGACCAGAAATGATTCCCACGTCGCTTCTGCCCCGCCCCACTGTATCGCAGCTTGCTCTCCGCGCCCCTCTCAACCCCACTGTGTGACACACCGACGACGGACTGTCTGGAAGGGAATGGAAAGATCAAGGAAGTGCAAAAGGGATGGCTATACAAAATGGAGCCTGAAGAAAGGATAAGAAAACCGAAAAATAAATTGTACATTGAGAAAAATAAGATTAATTAGAAAAGGCAGGCCAAAAATGCAACAGTCTGAGAATAATAATAAAAAAGCTTCTTACACTGAAAATAAGGCAGACAAAACTAATTTTGGAATTTTCGTTATGTATTTTCAAAATGTAATTTAAACATAAAAATTCATATTTAAACCAATTCAAATTAGTCTTTCGATTGTATTAAAAAGCATACATATGTATGTGTACAAAATTTATATGAAATTATTACTTGACTTTTTTTATAAACTTTGCTAATGCAAAAAATGAGGGATAATATTTTTAAAATCTCGATAAAATTAGGCGAGAAAAATACATTTTTGAATTGCATTTCCAAGTAAAGCGGCCACAAAGAACCCAAAAATATGCCGCACACACACATATGCAGAGAATTCAACCGACAAAAAAGTTCAAAAGCAACACACATTTACACACTGACAATCTCACATAAAAATCAAAAGAATTCCACTTTTTTTTTTATTTAGACCCCGTCGGCTTCTAAATCGATTTATCAAAAAAAAAAAACAAAACAAAAAAAGAAGCGGAAAAGACGAAGGCAAAGAGATAAAAATTGAATATAAAAGGTAACGAAAAAATCGAAGAAACCTATACACACACACACTCGCAGGCCCATGAATTGATTAAAAAGTTGAAGGAAAAAAAAAACAAGTATAAAAAATTGGGAAAGGGAAAGGGCGCGGCAGCGAAAAAGGAGGAGGAGGCGGAGAAGAAGAAGGAGAACGACGTGCTGGGGCACTTATGATCTCCGATCGTGGCGAGTGAATGAGGAGGAGAAGGTGGAGGAGGAGGAGAAGGAGAACGAGGAGCAGGCCTCAGGTTGCTTTTGCTGACCGACGCTGCCGCCGCGCTGTCTGCGTTTGAATAAGCCCACACAAACAAACACCGAACGACAGAAGGAGGGAGAAGACACGAGAAGAACGGGACAGGCAAGGAAAGGCGCAAATAACTTCACAAGAGTGAGCTTCGCGAAGAAGAATACACATACAAAATGCGTATCCTGGCAGAATCAAAATTGTATATATACATAAATATACATATGTATACACTTTATATACTGGACCGCAGTCAGCCTTCTACATAAAGTCAATATTTATCTATTGTAGCAGGAAGAGATTCTACTTCCAAAGACTAACTCCCTTAGAATGCAGTTGAAGACTCTAAAAGCTAGTGGATATTGATGGCAAAGATACAGTATCTATTTCTAACAGTCGTCGTTCCTAAAGTCGAACACCTACAAAAGACCTTGTAGATCTGAATATTATATAGAAATACGATCTACCACAAAAGTTATTAAGTCCTAAAAGCTTACTTATTCTTTATTTTATTATCTAGTCAGTCCTTGTCTTTAAATACAAACTGTTTCCAAAGACTACATCCCTTAAAATTAAAACGAGCTTATAGAAGTCTATAGATACTTTTAAAGATGGTTTACTATCTTCTAAAGCTTTGAGCTTGTAGAACTCCATGGATACGAAAAAATATGCCCTTATTAAAATACGTAAGCCAAATTCTACACCAGATACAATACACTACTTGACCTTATATAAAAATACACCTATGAACCTAAGAGCTCCTAACAGATTCTCCTATAGCTTAAATCCTATATATGATTTAACTGAATGATATATAATTTCACCATAAGGACGAATACCATGTGATGTTACTTCGACAAGGTGAGAAGACCTTTGGGGAAAGAAAACAAGCAGGAAATTCCTGAACTATTAACAAGAGACATGCTCATTTAGCTTATGACTAAACCCATAGAGGAAAATATACATATAGATAGACGAGAGCCTTATCAGGCGATAAGATCAAACAAAGGCGATTCAAGTGCCAAGTTCTATTTGTCGGCCAATAAAAGTCGATTCTGTAAACAATTTTCGACGAAATGGGAATGGGGCTCGAGCAATTACAAAGTGCACTGTAGTGGCCGTCGACAATCGCAATCAGAATACCCATATATATTATACACACAGCTCAGAGCTGTAGAGCCCACTCATATCGGCACTATCTATCTGAACACGTAGTGGCCCCGGGGTTATCTCTTTGCCACTGACCAACCACCACACTGGGTATCTTTATGGGGTACGTCACCCCTCAAATAAACCCTATTACCCCCCACCGATCCACGTGGGTCGATCACGTTTTGGGTTGGCGAACAAAAAAGCATACATCCAGGAAAACAATGTATTATATCAGCAGAAGGCCTAAGTGATATTATTATTATTACAAATTGCATGTTTCACTCTTATTTTAACACCGATTTTTGCAATGCATATGGCAAACTGATCTTTACTATAACACGTCTCTGCTACATTACAGATTAATTCATATCAGTTTGTGTGTGTGGTGTGTGGGATTTGCTAAACTATCTGTATGATGGACTGTCTTTCAAATACTCTGATCGGTTCTCCACAATTTAAATATAGTTATTTAATTAATGAAAGGGAAAAGGTCAACTTGAATTAGAGCATCGTTATTGTAATCGTAACTTAAGCTAATTAAAACTAAAGAATCTACGCTTACAGGATCTCTTAGCTTAAGATGATGTCATGATTTAAAGTCTCCTGAGTTATAGTTATTGTATACTTTTTAGGAGATGATGGTGTTATGATATCCATAAGATATCTGTTACCTTTGGAAAAATTTAAAAATGTTGTAGCCCAAAAAGCCTACATCTTTTAACTACCATGTCCTTGATCTCTAAGCCAAGATTGCAGGTTTAGTTGAGGATCTACCCATTAATACTGATACACTATAGGTTATGTAACCCAAAAACTGGAGGCATTTGGGGTGACTTCACTCGTGTGACGTATCATTTGCTGGGCTACTGCTGAGAATGTGTAAAATATCCATTTTCAGTCCATCAGTCGTCAATTCCCCATCTCTGTACCCCCTTCGAAATCTTAACGACTTCCAATGGCGGCATTAAGGATCGTACGCTGCACGATCGTTACGTTCTTCGTTCCCCGTCAACGTTCCTTCGCTCCCCCCCTTATGATTTCCAATTGCCGCGTCGAGGAATCGACTCCAAGTCCGATTCCAGGTAACTACGAACCGAAGCGAACTCAGGCGCCTAATGGATAGTTCTTCTTGGAAAAGAAAGCGGCCTGCCAAAGCTGCGAGTCAAAAGCCAGCGTCATGGTAAAGTAACGTTGTCGTCGTTGTTGTCGTTCCCCCTTCCAAGCCGCCTTCCATGTCTCCTTCCAAGCCCCCATCCAAGGCCCCCCTTCCATCCTACGCTCCTGATTCCCGGTGCCTGGTTGTGTATGGTGTATTGTGTGTGGTGCCTCTATGGGCCAGACATTGGGCCGCCGCCTTGGCGGTTTTGGAAGGCGCATAAAAATGCACGCTGACCATATATATACAAAGGAAAAAACCGCGCCACATAAATTTGTGTATGTGTGTGTGTCTGTTAGAAGAAGAGCAGCAAAGATAGGCGCAAGGGGCTACTCTGTGACCAAATAATAGAAACAATCCAAAGATATGAGAAAGGAATTATGTAGGTAACGATCGCATCCAAGCTTTACTATGAAAAGGTGAGGTAATGTTATAATAATGTAAAAATTAAAAAACAATAAAATACATTTTGAAGAAAAGCTTAACATTTTGTTGCAGTGCATACATGAGAAAGGCAATGCGGGAAGGCAAAACTTTTATTAACTTTTCCAAGAATTGGAATTTCTTGGATCCTTGTGTGTTGCCTCTTTTTCGCCTCGCTTCGCCTGACTTTTAATGCGCTGCCCTCCTCTTTTCCTCCCAATCGTTGTCCTCTCTCTCTCCTTCTTTGTTTCTATCTACTTCTCTCCTTGGCGAAGGGTCTTCTCCTTCTTCTTCTTGCTGTTCACACACACACACAACACTCACCTGGGAGCTTCAGGTGTTCCTTCATCTTCTTCCTTTTTACGTCCTCTCCTCCTTGAAGTCACCTTTTTGGAGCTCAGGCTAGTTAGCAAACGTCACTGCTGCTGCTGCGACCACTGCTGCCGTCGTCGCAGCTTTGCGGTTGCAGTTCGCGGCATTCTTTTTGGACCAGAGGCGGAGCTCGGAGGGGGCTCGGCCCAGAAGGGGTCAGGAGGGGCCGCCGTCGTCGTCGAATTGAGTCAATTTCTGTTTTGCAGTCTCGAACGTGAAACCAAAATGAACAAAGCGCATAAATAACTTAAGAAAAAATATAAAATAAAAAAAAAAAAATAGCCAGAAGAAGCGGGCAGAAGAAAAAGAAGCAGCAGAAGACGGTGCTGCCTGGGGCCTGTTCCTCAAATATTGGGGCCCTCCAACGCCAACACACGAACACGTAACACACACACACAAACACGACAAAAGAAAGAAGAATAAAAAGTACCGAACCAAAAGCAAACGCAGCGCCTGCAACAGAAGTCACAAGAATAGCAACTTTCTGTTTATAAATTATTAAAATCATCGGAATAATCCACCAGTTTAAAAATAAACAATATTAAAATTGCAATATAACACTTTTTAAATGGAACCTTGGAATATCCTTTTTCTTTGGTTGTGTTTTCTCCTTATTAGCTTTTACAGATTTTTCCCTTAAATAGATCGCTTCCTGTCGCTATTAGTATGACTGTAGTTGTAAACACAGCGACAGACCAGCAGACGCCTACGTGCGCAGCCAGCAACAACAACAAAGACAACCAAACGAAAAGTTGCCTCTGCCGATGCAGCTGTGCACAGCGGTGGCATACGGGATCAAGAGGCGGGGGAGCATGAAGTGGGAGAGAGAGAGAAAGAGAGAATCGTATCGAAGACTGGCGCACTCTGGCAGACAAACTGGCAGGCGGCTCTTCCTCTTCCTCTCTCCATTGCTTCTGCTGCTGCTATTGCTTCTTGCTTGCTCCTCCACCTCCTCCATCGCTTATTTTTCTTCTTCTTTGGCTGCGCCCCAAGCAGCGCAGCATAAAGCGCCACACTTGCAGTGGTGTGTGTGTATGCGATTACGAGTTCACTCTCGCACTCGTACTCGTTGGAACTCCCGCTCGCCCTCTCCCGCTGGCTACTACACTGCTGCTGCTGCTTCTTCTTCTTCTTCTTATTCTTCCACTTCACAGCTTTATGTGTGTATCTGTGCGGCATTTGTATTTTTAGTACAAAATTGTTGTTTAAACAAACAGGTTTTTTTTACACCGCACACACCACACATAACTCGTCTTTCGAGCTCCTCTCTTCTCTGCACTCCCCCTCTCGCCGTCTCACACTCTCCGCTTGCCGCTGCTCCCCTCCCCCCACTTTTTCCAGCGCCACACTATGTATGCCGGCAACACGCCGACGTCGACGCCGATGTCGGGAGTCGACGCCTCCGCTTGCAGTGGTTGCTGCGCCGTTGTCGATTTTCAATTGGAAAGACACAGACAGAGCGGCAGCGAGGCAATCAATGGGTCGGCGAGGGGGGCAGCAGCGGAGAGGGAGTTTAGCTAATTTAAGTTGGCCAGCCCTGGCGCCATGTTCGTTGCATTTCTGTTGTGCGGCAACCCTGGCTGCTCCACAGGAAATACATACATACATAAGCACAGATGTGGCTATGCACCTCGCTCGGAGTGAGCGGGAGAGCTTTCAGGATCACAGCTTGGTGCCACGTTCGCAGAGAGCCATAGCAGCAGCAACAACAACAACTGGAAAGCTCTGCTCAACAAAACGGCGCCTCAACGTCTGCGTTGGCGGCAGCAGAGAGAGAGAGAGAGAGAGAGAGAGGAAGAGCGAGCGACGAGCGTTGCACAGTGGCAATCGGCAAGGTGTACCAACCTAATGTTATTTAATTTAATTTCGTATTCACACGTTTCGGTTAACTGCACGCGCTAGAGCGGGATGGCAGACGGCAGCAAGCGCCAAAGTTCGTCTCTATGTGTGAGAGTATCTGTGTGTGTGCGGATGAATGCGGTTCGGAGAATGAACGAGAGAACATCCAGAGAGTGAGACCGTAAGAATGAGTGGGGGGGGGGCAGACAGATATGGGGAGCCAGAGAGAGCCACATTCATCCAACGTCTGTTCATTCGCTGACGTCGCTCTGTCTGCTGATCCAACAAAGAGAGCAAGCTCGCCCAACAGGTACATGGTGGCAGAGGTGGGATGTGACGGCAAGGGCGAGGTGAGGGCGAGCGAGAGCAAGTCGAAAGAGAGCGAGATTCCGAATCCGATTCCGATTGTGGCTGCCGCTGTTGAAAATCGGCAACGTCGCCACCGATCGCCACCAGACAGAATGTCGCCAGTTTCATGCTACGCCGCCAGACACTCTGTCGTCGGTGTTGCGCCGCTGCCGCCGCCTCTGCAGCTGCGGCTGCTGCTGCTCTCGCTGTCGACGTCGACGCAGCTCTGACGCTGCCTCCGCCGATCGCTGGCCACAGCTCAACAACAGGAACACCACCCCCTGGACCCCTTTACGCCACCCACCACATCCCCGCTACAGGCGAACCTCCAAGAAATGCACTTTCAAAACCCAAAAGGGCCATTTTCAAAATTTCGTTTTTTGAACACCTGTTTGCTGCATGTAATTATTTTTAATAGTTCTTCATAGATTACATTTTATATTTCAAAACTAAGCTTTAATTTCCATTTTTAAAAATTTTAATGAAGAATGTAGTTTCTGATCATCAAAAGAATCTCGTTGAAGAATCCTTTTAAGAATCTATAACAATGTTTAAAGATGATGCTTCTCAGTCTACCTTCAAAACCTTCAATCTTAAGAAATGAAAAGATGTTTGTAGAATCTGATCATAAGAAGATTCTGATCACGAGAAGAATCTGAGGAATGGTAGAATAGGAAAAAATAAACTGATCAAAACTTGAATCTGATCAAATTAAGAAACTTTGAAATAAAGTATTCTATAGATTCAATTAAGAATCACAAGATAAGGAAAGGACTCAAATAAAAAAAATCTACAGCAGTCTACAAGCTACAAAATAAATATTCTAGGTTTAAGAAGCTCAACAAAATAAAGATATTTATATTTTTCATTAAAGAATCAGTTTCAGATATATTTAGAAATAAATCTTCACTGACTTCCATGAAAGAAGAGATTGTTAAAGAATATACCAAAATTGTTGGGAAATTATTAATCTTTATGGATACTATGCTCTCTTAATATAGATAATCTCTATATCAAGAGGTCTAGAAAGAATATTAGAAGACGTATTTTCTTATTTAAAAATCTAAATCAAGCTTAAAGTCTAAAATCTATATTTTTTCAGTTTGTGGGTCTCTACTGTATTTCAGTTTCCTCTTTGGCTTTTGGCGTTCTGCACATGCACATGCCACCCCATATACTTTGGTATATACACTTATATCTCTATATATACCTTGTGTATTATACATATATATATTGTGGTGCGACCTCGACTTTGGCAAACCGATCGATCGATGGACGTAACCAGCAACTACCAACTACAAACTGACAGCCAACTAACTAACTATCAGCCACCAAGTTCGGAATGTGGCCGGGTACTTTTCCACCCGCGGGTATGACTATACCGATGACCAAGACCGTACTATATAAGATATAGTCATATATAGTATTATAAAGTTTATAGTATAGCTTCTGGGAAACGAGAGTCAAAACGAACAAGTGGAAAACCCAAAAGTCCCAGATAGTCAATTAAGTTTGAAATAAAATATGGGAAATTTAGTGAAGGAACAATTACACTATTCAAGCACACATATAACAAAATATTCCGCTTCTTCCGAGAACGTTGATCCGTAGAGCTTTATCATTTACACTATAAAACGGGGATTTTTTCAGTTGGAGTTTTGAAATGATTGCAAAATATACGAAATATCAGGCGTATAACTAATTTGGAGGATCTTGTATTATCCAATTAATTAGAAGTAAAAATAAAGCTTTTTATACAAATTTGTTGCTTCTAGAATCGGATCAAATAAAGAAAGATCAAAGATCTGAATGTAAAATCTTATCGATGAAATAAAGAACATCAACAAAAGAATTTATCGCGAAATCTGAAGTCCTATGATTATTTTAACATTGTTCGAAAAAATCTTTTCAAAAAACGAATCTTCTAAAAGAAAAATTTGATCAACAGAAGAATCTTACAAACTTACAAACTAGAAAATTTATCGCGTTAAAAAATGCAGTTAAAACGATGTCCTTTCTTGTTTATAACTTGTTTTAAATTAAAAAAGATGTTCCAGAATTCTAAATTAAAATATTAAAACACTTCAAATATTAATAATCATAATTTATCCAAATTCCTTGATTTTAGACCTCCTCCATGTCGACATATGTATGTATAAGCTGCATACGAACTTACATTGTTGCTAAATGTTTGTAAATAAAACGCGGCCATAAAAGGCATGTTGCCATGCAATTCTTTTGGGGTCTTCTCTATATACATACTAATATTCCAGAACTTGCATATATATAGATAAATGTATGTACATATGCACGCACGTTCTCAATGAATTTGTGAGTTCGCTTCGGCCATAACTTGCAATATTTTTCTGTCCAGTCAACGTAAATTTAGCCAAATATGTTTCTTTGTATCAGTATCCGTATATATATATGGTTTATATATATATATATAGAGTAAAGTTTGTATGCAGCCAGCGCCCCCAAGAAGTTCTTTTACTTTCACTTTCGCCATTGCATTTGCATTTCCTCGATCAGCAAAAATATTTTGTGCAAGTCTTAGCATTTTTGAGAGCGCGTGTGGGTGGCGATCTTTTTTTTTTATTAATTTTGTTACTTTTCTTTTTCTTTCATTTTTTTTTAGTTTTCTGATCTATTCTACTTAGCTGAATTTAATTTGTATTTTTGCTTAGGTTAGTGCTTCTGTGTTAATGCTATAATGATATGAATAACACAAGAATAATAGTTTAGAGAAAGCTATAAAATAAAATTATATTCAAAAAATACTTATAAAATACTAATAAAATACTATAAAATACTGCCAATAAAATGCTATTAAATACTACTAATAAAATACTATAATATACTATAGTAAAAAATATTTTTTATTCAAGTTAATATAAGCAGATGAAAAAAAACCCAAATAAATTAAATATACAATTAAATATCTCAAAATAATTTTCATAATTATAATTATATATAATTATATTTATAATAATACGTATCCCATATGAACCATACAAATTTGTATTTAAATTCCTGGTAGTGTATGCCCAAGTTCGTTTTCAGCATTCCAAACTTTTCCCTTATTTTTGTATTTTTTTGTTCTTTGGTTTTTGAACGAACTGCACTTTCGTGATCAGCTGAAGCAGTAACTGGCAACGCGTGATCTGGCCCTATGGAGGTTAATTTACATAGTTACGAAACTTGTTTTCACATCAGCCCCCATTCCCATCCCATCCCCCCCATCAATCGCAGCCAAGAGCCATCGATCAGAGCACGTCAAATCAAGAGTGAAGATCGAAAGATTCCAGATCGAGTGAGATCCAAGATCCAAAATCCATGGGATTCTTGGCCGGGTTGTGCAATCCGAAAAGTAAGAGCCTTGGGCTTAGGTGAGATCAGTGGTTGATCGGTGATCATTCTACTAGGCAATATCGGGGGACGTTTCTTGACTTGAGCCCTTTAAATTCCACGATCATTGATCCCCGATTAATGATCTTAATTTATTGATATTTTAACTAAAGTTTATAATCCAAGATTATATATATTTAAATCTCTGAATTTTCGAACAATTTTTAATTATAGCGAAAATATCGATCATTGATACCTCATCTTAATTTATTGATCTCTCGATAATCCTTTTTTTCCTACTAAGCTTAAAATCAGAGTTCATAATTAATTCTAATATAATTAGAAGAAATATAATAAAATTGACTATTCCTGAGCATCAATCAATTATTTACAATACTAAACCCCTGTGATCGAACAAATATTATTGTAATAGTTAATTTCTCCCTTTTTTTCTCCAAAACTCCGACAAAAAATCCCCGTTTTATTGTGGGGATTACGAATTTCTGCGGTTTTCTAGACGCCACTTGATCATTGTATGCATTTCGAGGTTTGATTTTCCAGTGACAAGTGGCTCCTTGGAGGACGTTCGGAGGTTCAATTGTCGCCATGACCTGATCCTTTTTGCATATTCGCTGGGAAACTCCCAGGACAGAACTGGACAGGACTCTGGTGTCTCTGGACCATGTTTCCAAGGAACATGAACCTGTATAGGCCCTCTATATAACATGTGTTGTGTGTGCCCAAAGGACCAGCTTTAAGACGGGGCTTTCCCGGCCGAACCAACACACATGTGTCCTGTGTCCTGTGCTGTGCTGCGCCCCTAACTTTGGCTTAGGATCGCACAGCCCGGATCGGTGCCGGGGATCGGTCCGAGAGTCAGTTCAACAACTCGGCAAATCGGACTGCGGGTTGTGTTTTGGATTTCCCGTCGGATTAAGGCCAACTTGCGCTGCCTGCTCACACACAGTTTCCTTTAGTTCCCTTCAGTTCCGACTGTGGGTCAGCTCGGGTCAGGTCAGAGCAGGTCAGTGCTGTGCTGACTCGTCCGTCCGTTTGTCCGGCTAATTGTAATCGTGGGAAAAACCAATCAGACGCAACACTCGTCCCTGGGCCAAGTCGTCGCGTCTTTTATTACGGTGGGGGGGCAATATTAGCGTAATCCTCCGCGTTTAGGGTGCGTGTCGGAGAAGCCGTAAAGAACTTGGCTTGCGTTTACGGCCGCCGCACCATAAACCATATAGCCATCGGATCCTATTCAAATATTTTCTACCTGTCGATATCTGCGATCTTCGATCTACGATTTACGATCCTCATTTTAATTTCATAAAGGAGTTACATAAGTGTCCAGATATCGTAATGAAAAGTTGTGAAAAAGCATATTATTAAAGTAATATATTAAGTCCTACAAATAAAATGTTTACAATTCTCCCAAAAGGAAAACATTAAAAAAGTTGGATTTTTAAATCTCCGCAGTTCGAACCATAAGGATGTATAAATGGAGCTTATGAACTATTCGATTTTGAATTTTTAATGATATTATTTTCAAGTCGTATAAAATAATTATATATTAAGTTTTAATACCCACGAAGGGAAAATACCAGTAAAATATATTGTAAATATAATAAAACGAGGAAAAGAAAATGGCGTTTTTTTCACTCACCCGTTTACTTTTTTGCCGCAATGGCGGATTATAATTAAAACCTTCTTAAGCATTGAAGGGCACACTTTTATCTTTTTTCTTATTTATATGTTTGTATAAAAAACATCAAAATTCACTAGCAAAAAACGCACTGATTTTGTCACTGTAAAAAAATGTAAAAAAATACACGACAGCGGCCCGTTTCCCGCATTTGGGTCTGCTCCAGGCCTTGCCCCCCACCTCACAAACAATTTTCACTGCACGGGATCGCAGATTTTCCGATGGAGTACCGCAAATATCAGCTTCCAGTTCCAAAATACTTCCAGCCTTTATCTGGGACCTGGAAATACGATACGGAAATAACGATTAGATTCAAATTTCTAATGAATAAAAGCACACTTGTATTTTATTTATTTTAATTGGATTAAATAAAAAAAATAATAATAAATGAGTTTACAAGAAATTAACAAAATATTTAGCTTTTCTTTTTTATGTCCTTGCAGAGTATTCCAATTTCAGTTAAATGCTTGCGTCTCATCGTTGCTCACCCTATAAATTATATATATTCTTGATCAGCATTAACAGATCCAAGTTTTCCCATAACTTTAAAATGCAAAGAAAGTCATTTATCGAAGGTAATTTATCATCCATCGATAGAAGGGGGTTAAAATGAGAAATTCTGATGATGAATGAATCCATATCCGGTAGCTGGCAAGATTATCGGCTACGTGATCGGGTTTATGCATATAGAGTTTATATATCGGCGATATATTTGGTGATTCAGCTGGGTACATCGCACAGGTGGCCATAATTTAGGTGTCGGCGGTATCTGGTCGTTTTTAAAAGTTAAATGAGCATACGGGAGACCTCATTAGATACACACCAGACACGTCTATCTATCAGTCCATCCATCTATATATGTATGCTGCATATCTCTATAAGCTGTACGCGCCTGGCATTGGCAATTGAGAAATCGGGTGCACAGTAGCTGTCGGTGTCGCCGCCGCCGTCGCCACCTGTCCATAAATCGTTCAGAGACGAGACCCATTGGCATATAGCCTACCATATAGCTATAGCCTATAACTATGAGTCGGCGGGGGCAGAGGGGCAGAGGAACGCACCCGAAATACAAATTATGGGAATGAAATCTATCGGAGGCCCATAAATCAAACTTGAATTCCGTTCGCGCAGGCGTTACATCGGATCCGCACAGACCCGAAACCAAAACACCCGAGAGATTATAGATAATGATCTGACGGATCGGTTGCATACCAATATTTAGCCCCTCGACCAGCATGATTTGTGTTAAAGGGTCCCCGTCCCCTGTCAACGAGACTTCCTTGCAGCAGGACTTCTGGGTTGGGAATTGTGATTTGTTGTGGGTGTTCTGACTTGAGTACTTCTTCCGCAGCGATAGGAAGTGGCGATGTTTGAATTTAATAATATTTGATCTTGTGATAATATTTGAGTAATTTATGAATTTCCGGATGGGGTCTTGAGTTCCTTAGAGGATTGCCCAGGCTTTATTATTAATAGACAGACTTAAGAGAGTCTTTGAAAACTAAACTTGTTTAAGTTAAGGATAAGGATTCATATTTAATCGAAAAAATCATATTGCGAGGAAAGAATACATAATAAATAATAAAAAAATACAAAAAAAATATAATAGACTTTAGATTCTTCTATAAAAGAACCCAATAAGGACTAAAAATCGTCTCACTTTAGCTTGTAGATTATCTCTGGCTTCTATTTTGTAGTACACAATACTCTCTCCCTTCAGTGTGGCCCCACCTCTTTTAGCACACTTTTTCCAGTGCATACTGTACTCCAGCGGGAATGAGGTTTGTTTACTGTGCTGGTGGGGTCTCTGGATGTGTGTGCCGTGTGTATGTGGGGTCAAATATCTATGTAAATCCAATATTTGGAGTCTGATAACAGTCCCCATATGGAGCATAGGAATGCAGGGGGGAGGGGCTTTGCGAGTGGGAGGGCCCCCTCCCAGTAAGTATTCCTTGGGAAAACATACAAAATAAACTTTTGGGACCTGCATGCGTGTCTATACATGCATTATTCGGAATATTTATGTTTCTCTGTTTTTTTTTTGCTTTGAATTTTATTTTTGAATGTAGTTGCAGCTTGGGCATACATGCATACATACATATTTCATTCAAAGTAAATATTTATGTGTTCCAGAAAATTAAAAACTGTGAAATTCGAGAGAACAAATCTGAAAAAAAAAAAAAATCGAAAGCGAAACTAATTAAATATGTTGTGTTTTAAGCCCTAACAAATATTAAAATATTATAAAAAACAGCGATATATGTACATTATTGCAGTTTAATTATTTTATTTTTTTGTAGGAAACCGGGTAATTAAAGTAACTCCGGGACTCAAGCACTCCTGGTTTCCTTTTCTCTCCTGAAGGTCAGGGAATGCCAAAGGAAGCAACCCTTTCAAGGGTTAAAGCTCTGCAAAGGCAGTTCTTGAGTGTGTGTGTGTGTGTGTGCGTGTGTTGTGGGATACCTACAATATAATGCACCCACTCACACCGTCGCAACCAACATCGAGAATCCATATCAGCACCGAGGAACAATAACAAAACGCAGCAATAACAAAACATTCGTGTCCCGGGACAAACGGACAAGCCGGCACACCTACGTACTTACATACAGACGGACTCTGGAGGCACATCCACAGTGGTGGTCACGAAACTAGGTCAAAGATATCAGTTAAGAGGTTATTTAATGGCAAATAATTTATGAACCTTTTCAATTTTACCACCACAGCATAGGGTTTCAAATCCTTTAACTTACATAGATTAAAGTAGAACTCGTACGTGTTGCCAATAATAAAGCCGCGATTGTATTTAGCTTGCTTGCCATCGTATTGAAGTTCCTTGGTGCTATTATTGTGCCCGCCGTTGTGCCACACAGTCACCATAGCCAAACAAACGGCGAAGACGACAGCGGCGACGGCGGAGACGGCGGCGGCGAGTCAGGCCAGACAGTCTGTCGCCAGAAAAATCCGCACTCACACAGCACCAGAGTGCTCACACACACACACACCGCACAGCGGTCGAAACGAGGGCAGGCGAATGAGAAAGGTTGGAAGGGAATGGCTGGGGAAGGAAAAGGTGGGGGGTGTGGAATGTGGAGTGGGTGGAGGAAGGGACAATGGTTGGAAAGGGGCGAGGGTGGGGGAAAGACTCGAGACTCAGAGGCAAGAGAGTGGGCAGCGAGGCGTCGGCGTCAGCGTCGGCGTCAACGCCGCTGCCAACTCACTCACTGGCTCTTGTATGTTGTTTTAATTGTTGTATCTTGGTTGAGAAATCGCTTGAAAAAGCGAAGCGCAAAGCCAAGCAAAATTCCATTTAGATTATGCTCTTCTGCTGTTTCTTCTTTTTGGAAAAGCAGAGACAGAAAAATCGAACAACTGTTCAGATATTGGTAATATTATAAGAAAATTAACAAATATATGTACATACATAGATATAGTCCGACAATTTACATATGTATGTACATATATACTTTATTAATCTCTTGACACGATCATACGGAGTGAATTTCTCTCAGTGTGTGGCACTGGTGTTGTTGGCGCTGTTGACGAACTGAACGCGCTGCTTGGGAGGTGTTACAATACACACACAGTCTCATGCACACGCGCTCACGGAAACGAGCACTCGACGCAGGGTGACTGTGTGTGTGCAGTTGCAGTGTGCATTGCATTTGCCAGACCGTCCGGCGCGCCAAGTAGCCGCTCATACAGAGGCAGTGGCAGAACGAGAAAGAAAGAGAGAGGCTAGAACCAGAGGTGTTACCCCCCCAGGAGCAGGGGAGTTTACCGAAAAAATTAGAAGGGTTTAAAATTAATTTAAATTTCCAAAACTTGTTTAACTTGGAAAAGTTAATTAACAAATTAAATACTAATAATAAAAGGGCCCTAGGCAGGGATCAGTTTTGTAATCCCCTTTCACTACACCCTTTGATCACCCTCTCGAGTACGAATTTTATCGCCCACGATTTCGGTTGTTCTTGTTGTTATTCTACTGTTTGTTTTCGATACTCAAACACACACACATGAATGCATGCATAGGGGGCGGTGGCAACCCGATGCCTATGCAGGCAACCCCCTTTGCACTCAATGCCTATGAAACCAAAAAATATTCAGATGTAATATTAGTTTCATTTAAAAAATGGGTTATTTTTTAAAAAAATAAGTTAGGAATATAAAACAATATCCGTAACTGTTAAAAACGGTGTTTTATTATAAAGATTAAAAGTTTAATTAATATTTTGCCTAAGATAAGGTATTCAAAGATTAAAAAATAAAGAAAATAAACAAAATAAGTGATACAAGTGGAGAAAAGTGGCTTTTACTGCCAAGGAGCCAAGCTTTTGAGTTATTTTCTAGAAAAAACAAAGGCCAATAGAGCTTCAGATTTACTTTGTGAGGAACATTTACAAACATAGGTTCATATGTACATACATACATATATTCATTAAGATAGTGAATCCAATATATTTTTATATAATTTTTACAAGATAAGTGGTTTGTTAAATATAAACAAGGGCCACCTGTTGAAATTGCTTAAAATCTGAGAACTGAAAATATAAATCCCAATGAGCTGTGAAATTTCCAAACGAAATAAAGCCCAAACCGAGTGCCGCCTTGATTCTTTTTGTTTTTATGTTTTTGGCATTTCACCGATCTGAAAGATGGATTATACCGGCAAATTCCTGGGATCTCAACCCTTTCGGACTGTCAAATTCCATATTCCTCAGGTGCTGCCCGGCTGTCTGCAGTTTTAGCTTTGAGTTTCGGGCATAAATCAGGGGGGGAGAGGTTTCCTTCCTTTTCAGATGAGATGGATGTTTGGGGTTTGCAGACTCCCAGTCGAACTGTACTGAACATATACAAATACATACATACATATATACACATGTATTTGTCTGTGTATGTATTGCATCCGAGGAGCGACCACGTTCCCACTCTGCCACACGGATACGGGTGCATACAGGAAACGCGAACGACTAGGCACAGTGGGCTGGATAGATGTTTTAAAAAAATTTATGAGTTAAATTGATTTAATATTACAAATATGTATATTGATTTTAACTGGAGATATAGTTGTTCCTTACTTGTTAAGATAAAGTGCAAACAATTATTAAGATTGAAAAGCCCAAGGAGAAGAAAGCAAACAATTTAGACATTGTATGGCTTAAACTAACATTCTAAATTTTTTGTTATGTATGTACTTAAATTACTTAAACTATTAAAAATACCTTAACTGTAACTTTAAATACTGAACCGACTGTCATAAATAAGCACAAAGGGATTCCCAACAAGAAGGGCGTGTAGGCTTTAGGGGATTTTATCATTATTTAATTTCAGAAAAAAACAGCACATCCATCACATTACGTAAGCGTATGAGTGACCTTAAGTTTGCTGCTTTTGTTGTATGTTTGTTCCACTGTGCAACAAGAAGAAGGAGGATAAGGAGCAGGACTGCAAGAACAAGAAGCTAAGGGACAAGGAGTGGGCAACGGCGAAAGGGAACGAACGAAGGAGCAGACAAGGGGATAAGTGCATATGTGGCCCCTGAAACTTAACACTTCTTTGGCTCTCCCCCGCCTGCGAATATTAAAATACCCACTTAAGAGCCCAACAGTAACAACAGCGTCGGGAAGCGGAGAAAATAAGCATACGAAAAAGAGGAGCTAGAATTTAACTCAAGCGGTTTTCTCTGGCAATGGAAAAAAAACACAAAATATAAATTGAATTTAAAATAATATCAATTTTAAATTAAAAAGATATCTAATTAAATGTACGAAAGTTTTCAATAATATTAATATTTAGTTAAAATGAGTTACCATTTAGTTTCATTTTCAAGACTACGTTACTTTTTTCAGTGTGTACCCACTCTTCTTGGAGCGGCGCCCATGCGTCTGAGTATGAAAACCGAATCGAAATCCGCTTCCTATCTCCTCTACTTCTTAAATCCAGATGGTATTGCACTTGAGGGCAAGACGGCATGGATATTAACTAATTGTTGGCCACGAAACCGAAGGGAAGGGGGACGGCCCTCGACACGCCACTTAACACATTTGCCTTCTCGAAAATAAAGTACTTCCTTTTCGATTTTTTTATGTTTGCAATTGGATGCCTGGCAATGTTAATATCTTATACGAATCTATGGCATTTTCGCCTTAAAAACATATTTTATATTAATTGATTATTTAATTTCCAAATCATTGCAAATTTCATCCATTTAAAGGATTTTCAAAAGAGCCCGCAAACAGTATGTACACACCTTGTCTAATCTTATCAAAAAAATCAAGGCAATAAAAGCAATGAATTTGATACATTAAACGTTTTAAAACAAACTATCATAATAATTATTATTATTAAATCAATTATTTTCCTTTAAAATAATATTATTTTAAAAAAATGTTATTTAATTCACCCGCCAAACAGTGTGACCCCACCACCATTATTGTAGAAGAAAATACTAGAACGGAGCAGGCGTTAGGAGATTATTTGAGGGCGCGCGTTTTAGTATTTTCACAAAGCGTAGCGAATGTTTGCCTCTCGCTCTTTGCCTTCACATATTTTAAACTATGGAACCCGCCATGAACAATAAAGCGTGGAAAAGTCGAATCCAGGAGTTAAATGAACGAAAACGGTCCTAATTGATTTTATAGAGGCAAATACAATACTTTGGGTATTGGCAAATTATATTAATTTGCATTAAAAGACGGGGGACGAAGAGTAAATTTAAAAATAAGGATGCAGGACCTTCGAAGTGACAATTAGCCAAGCAACTGGTGCCATCTTGTTTCTCCCTGAACGGAACGCGGATCCCACCCTTGGGTAATAGAGCCCATATCCAATTACTTGAGTTCCTTAGACTTGATCGTGTCTTCCGTTTCAAATTTTGCCGGTTGTTAACAAAGTAAGACCGCAAAACTTCCCCTCAGAAAATACCGTACAACCAAACCAACAAAAACCAAACCAGACTGAAATCGGTTGACTTTAAGCCAAGTTACGGTAAAAAAACCACAGAAGAAATTCGCGATTCTTGAGCCAAAAAAAATTAAAGGGTTTACATCGTAAAAATTCTAAAAAATTGGACAAAAAATTATAAACATAGTTTTAAATGCAGAAATCTTCTAAAAACCAAGAAGAAAAAACCAAACCAGACTGAAATCGGTTGAGTTTAAGCCAAGTTACGATCAAAAAACCACAGAAGAAATTCGCGATTCTTGAGCCAAAAAAAATTAAAGTGGTCACATCGTAAACATTCTAAAAAATTTACCAAAAAATAGAAATCGAGTTTTAAATGCAGAAATGTTCCCCATTAAAAACCAAGAAGAAAAAAACAAACCAGACGAAAATCGGTTGAGTTTAAGCCAAGTTACGATCAAAAAACCACTGAAGGAGTTCGCGATTTTTGAGACGAAAAAAAATTAAAGGGGTCACATCGTAAAAATTCTAAAAAATCGATCAAAAAATAGAAATCGAGTTTTAAATGCAGAAATGTTCTCAATTAAAAACCAAGAAGAAAAAACCAAACCAGACTGAAATCGGTTGAGTTTAAGCCAAGTTACGAGCAAAAAACCACTGAAGGAGTTCGCGATTTTTGAGAAAAAAAAAAATTAAAGGGGTCACATCGTAAAAATTCTCAAAAATTGCACAAAAAATTATAAACCTAGTTTTAAATGCAGATATGTTCTCAATTAAAAACCAAGAAGAAAAAACCAAACCAGACTGAAATCGGTTGAGTTTAAGCCAAGTTACGATAAAAAAAACTCTGAAGGAGTTCGAGATTTTTAAGATTTTTTTTAAAGCCAAAAAAAATTAAAGGGGTCACATCGTACAAATTCTAAAAAATTCGACATAAAATTATAAACCTAGTTTTAAATGCAGATATGTTCTCCATTAAAAACCAAGAAGAAAAAACCAAACCAGACTGAAATCGGTTGAGTTTAAGCCAAGTTACGATCAAAAAACCACTGAAGGAGTTCGCGATTTTTGAGACGAAAAAAAATTAAAGGGGTCACATCGTAAAAATTCTAAAAAATTCGACATAAAATTATAAACCTAGTTTTAAATGCAGATATGTTCTCCATTAAAAACCAAGAAGAAAAAACCAAACCAGACTGAA